>VAHH01000493.1:0-29135 GCA_013357305.1 Radopholus similis | reverse complement strand
GAGTGCCCTGGCGGCACTGTTTGCCCCAGGAGTGGGGGCCGTTGTGCTCCTCGTAGCCCCAGTGGTGGGTCTCGTGGGCGGAGGAGCCAGCAGAGTGCTGGCGTTCTATCGGAAAGTGGTGCTATTGGCTATTGGGGGTTGGGGCCTGTTCCCCCAGTCCACCTTTGTGAAGTTGCGAGCGATGTTCTCGCGGAAAGGGCTCCGGGTCTTTGTTCGGCGGAAACGAGGCGATAAAGTCTTTGTCCTCGACCAGCCCTCGAATGCGGATGTGCACCTCGGAATTGGCGGAACAGGCAAAAACGAGGAGCAGAAGAACTGCGATTGGCGAATGCATCAGTCTCTGGAAGGAATTCAGAAGAAAATGCTTAGTGCCGAAATGTTTGCGGGAAGAAGGCAAAAGTGCCGGAAACCGGCGGGAGAGCAGGATAAAGTTTTGGGATGCAAACGAAGAGACGGAATCCAAAAATGGATTGGGCAAAATCCTGCAGAGTTTTCCCGTTTTTAAAGATTGCCGGCCGACAGGAGGCACAACTTTCTCACAGACCCCAACCACCACTTCCCGTTGAAGTGCCCGGGAGGAATCCAAAATTATGGGAACGCTGCTGCTGCCGAGGGAATGGGGCGGAGAGATCTCTGGACCAGCTATTTGCAGATGGGCGTCAATTGGCCCTCGTCAAATGGGCTCTCGTCCCGGGGAAGAGGCGGCGAACAGATTTATCGGGGACCTGCTGGGGGAACAGAGACGGCATTCTTTTTGAACGGAGGACTTTCGGCAAATGAGTGACAAATAATGACAACTGTGCCGCAGGACGAGGAGAGAGAGGTGTGAGGTCCTGGAAATGGGAATGAGAGACACATATATCTTTGCACTTGATCCGCCTCTGAAAAAGAATGCAGTGTTTAATTGACTCGGCGCAGGAAAATGTGTCCTCTTTGCTGATTTTGATAAACGTTTGACGCCTTTCTGACTCAGCCGCAGTCTGAACATCCGCGTAAAAGCTTCATCTCTTTATCCGCCTAACAACCCAAATGTTTGCCTCCGGACGCGTTTACAGTTTGAATTTGAACCGGCGACCAATGACCAATTAGGCGCCACCACTCCTCGCTCGGGGCTCTGTTGTCGTTTCAATATCTCGATTTCTTCACTTCCAACGGCGGTTCGCCGATTCGAATTTGCCCCGGGAAGGTTGTTTTACGAATTTATTCCTTTTCTTTTTGCGCATTGCCCACGTTTACGCCTAATTGCCCCCCATTTTCAGTGTGCGCGACCAAATTGCGCTGGAGAGTGCTCGGGCGGGGCTTAACGCGAGAATGGGCGCCAAAATTTGGGCGTGTGGACACAGAACCTGTTGCATTTAACGAATCATTTTGGCGATCCCGCTGCCAAATGCGACGCTGTTTTGGCCTTTTCACATTTCGCTACAATACAAAAAGGAATCACCACTCTTTGTTCAGTGGCCACGCAACATGTTCAAGCCGGTGAAAGGGCTGGTGGTGCGCGACTGGAAGGAGGACACCGTGTACCTGGTCCAAGTTCCGCGCACCAAAACCGTGGTTTCGCCCTCGCCTTTTGCCGTCAAATTGGAGACCTGGCTGCGCATGAACGGTCTCAAATACCGCGTAGGGGAACGAACATCCAGGGGGCGATTGGGGGGAACTAAGAGAGTGCGTTTGCCGTTGCAGAACGTGAGCAACGACCTCTCCAAGGGGTCGGCCAAGGGCCAGATCCCGTTCATCGAGCTCAACGGACGCCAGTTCTCCGACTCCAACTTCATCGTGGAGCACCTGCGCAACCACTTCAAGCTGCCCATCGACAGCCGTCTGAGCACCTACGAACGCGCCCTGTGGCGCGCCTTCACCATCCTGATCGAGGAGTCGCTGTTCCGGTGCTGCCAGTACGACCGCAGCAACGACTTCTCGTGGATCGCCTCCGAAAAGGGGTTCGCCCCGCACATGAGCGGACTCAAGAAGTGGATGTTCCAGAAGTGCGCCCCGAAAAAGTTCCACAAAATTGTCCGAACGGGCGTCTTGAGTGCCGCTCACTGTTGGCCCATTTCAGTTCAAGAGTGTGCTTGCGGTCCAGGGCTACGGACGCCACTCGCAGGAGGAGATCGAGGAGATCACCAAACGGGACCTGATTGCCCTTTCCACGTGAGCGACTGATTGGGCAGACCCCAACCAAGGAAAGGGCCGTTTCAGGCTGCTCGGAGACAAGATGTTCCTGTTCGGGGACACCCCCTCCACGGTAGTGCCGAACAAACACTTGGGTCCCGATTGAGCCCCCACTCACTACTCAGCTGGACGCGACCCTGTTCGGCCATCTGGTCCAGTTCACGGACTGTCCGCTGCACTCGCAGGCCATCAAGCCGCTGCTGGAGAAGAGCGTGCCCAACCTGGTGGCGTTCGTGAACCGCGTCAAGCAACGCTTCTGGCCGGACTGGGCCCAGCTGCTGAACCAGCTGACCATGAACGCGGATGACCCGCAGCAGCAGAGCCCAGGGTCGACGGAGGGACACGCCAAAAACGGAAAATGAGCAATATCCGACGGAGAAGAGGGACAACAGAAGTGCGGTTGATTGGTTTGTGTGTCAGGAGCGGAGCTGGAAAGATGTCGAAATAAACGTTTAACCATTCGAAAGCGTTTTCTTCCCTAAGCATTCTCGTTCTTCGCTGCTGTGAATTGATTGCAAATCCAACAAAAGCAGAAAAGTGAAGAGATGGTTAAGCAACGCTGGATTGATTTGAGGCCGAAAATGGAAAAACATTGCTAGCTCAATAAAAGAGCAGGATTTGTGAAGGCGATTCACTTTTTGCGGAAAATACTCAGATTTCGGCGCAATGCTTTCCTCGTCGGCGCTGCAACTCCTCTTGGCCACTCTCTTCGCCGCACTGATAGCGCCGGCAGATTCGGGTTTGCGCCGAAATTCAAATTTGCGTTCCATTCGCGAATGCTCAGCCGGACTGAAGCCGGTCAGCGGGCTGGTGGTGCCCGCGTTCAGGGCGGACACCGTCTACCTGGTCCAGTTCCCGCGGATGCGCACCATCGTCTCGCAGTCGCCGTTCGCCCTCAAGCTGGAGACTTGGCTGCGCCTCAATAACGTTCCGCACAGGGTTGGGCCTGAAGGGAGGTCGTCCAGGTGATTGATTGTCCCTTCGCCAGAACGTGAGCAACGACCTGGTTCTGGCCTCCGAAAAGGGCCAGATTCCGTTCGTTGAGCTGAACGGTCGCCAACTGACGGACTCCAACTTCATCATTGAGCGTCTCCGGGAGCATTTCAACGTTCCCATCGATCGAAACCTGGGTCCTCTGGAAAGGGCCCAGTCACGGGCGCTCACCGTGCTCATCGAGGAGTCGCTCTACAGGCAACAGAACACACTCACTGAGCAACTCATTGTTTTGGGCAGGTGCATGATGTACGACCGGAGCCAGAACCCCGGGTGGATGGCCTCCGAGCGCGGATTCGGCGCCTATCTGGGGGACAGGCTGACGCGCAAATTCTTCAACAGAGTCGTCGTCAGTCAGTTGCAAAAGACCGTACGTGCGGAATTGGCGTTTGCATTTTGTCGGTGTTCAGATGAAGGCAGGACTCCGGGGTCAGGGCTATGGGCGCCATTCGCAGGCGGAAGTGCTGGACATTTTGCGGGCGGATCTGTCCGCCATCTCGACGTCAGTCCGGACCTTCTTCTGACTGTTTCCTCTCCCCGTTCAGATTCCTCGGCAACAAGCAGTTCATGTTCGGAGAGAGCCCCTCGACGGTAAATCCCCCAACAAAAGGAGTCGCCTCCCACTCACTACTCAGCTGGACGCGACCCTGTTCGGCCATCTGGTCCAGTTCACGGACTGTCCGCTGAACTCGGCCGAGATCATGCCCTTCTTCCTGGACAGTGTGCCAAACCTTTTGCGGTTTGTGGAGCGAATGAAGGCCCGGTTCTGGCCAGACTGGGGCGAAATTGTTCGCACCCAGAAGATGAACAGCGAGGACCAGGGGCCGAGCCGCCAGCTCTGCGTCAAGGACTTCCTCTGAACCCAAACGCTGGAAAAAAGCTGTGCGTCCCATTTCCCGCAATTTGATGGAAACTCTTCCATTCCACTTTGTCCCATTTTTACACGCAAATGAATGTCTGTCTCTGTCAGCTGTGCCTGCTCCGCGTTTATCGCTTTTGCGTTCGCCTGATTGCCAGTCATTTTGAGGATAGGACTGGTGGACATGCATTGGACGAACTCGAACATCGCATGAGGGACAAGAAAACATTAAATACTAAAAATAAATTGGTTAAAAATACCACAAATATTGATAGCGAAAGAACTATTTATATCTTGACGGAAAATGGATAATGGAGATTACCTAAAATACCCAATGCTCTTGACTTTGAATTTATCTATAATAATTTGGCGTAAGGATAAAAACGAATTGCGACTTTTTTGCCGTTTTTACAATTCATTCTTTCGTTTCTGGTTTTTCCGCATTTTTTATAATTTGAAGCTATTGTCTGTCTCGGCCGCCAACACAATTATTTGAATCCAAAATTAAAAGAACATGGAGTGCGCCAAAATCGATGGAGCGGAATTTGCCCGTTTGGCACTCCTGTCTGTCCATTCTTCATTCATTATTCATCAGCTGCTTGGCGCCCGTTTGAACATTTTGGCCGAAAACTCCGTCGGGAATTTCGGCACATTCTGCCCCTCTGGGTCTCCTCCGCTGTCGGTCCGAATGAACGAACGAACGAATGCCCTGTTCCCCATTCATTGCTGTATTGAGCTATTGAGTGCCCAAAAACACATATCTATCCGCCCCAACTTTCGCCAAAACAAAAGGCTCTCTCCCACAGCGAGTGCGCAAGGATATGAGCTAATTTGTTATTTGTTTTCCCACGCGGAGACAGAATTTTTGGAATTGGACCCATTCATTTGGGAAATTCAATCAAATGGCGGGCGCCAAATTTGATAACAGGATATTCGGCCGGTGTCAACATTTGCCGTTTCTGTGTTTCCGCCCCGTTCCCGACACTCGTTCGCTTTCCCCCGCCGAAGCACCGCACTCAGTCCATTCCCCCGTCCGTTGGAATTAATTAATTAATTTCCCTTCCCAATTCTGCGGATTCTAATATTAAAATGGCCAAAAACAAGACAATGATGTTCTTCTCCCACCGAACAATTGCCATTCCCCTTTAGGCCAAACCATTCCCGGAATGGACTCCCCGTCCACCTGCACCGCCTCCTTCGTCTTCCGCTGCTCCCCGCTGCGGAAGCGCCGTCACCTTCCGAGCATTCGGCGGATCGCAGACTCTCCGGGAAGGCGCCCAAGAGGGGGAGGGCGCACGGGGAGGGGGACCCAGGTGCGGAGGATGCTGGCGCAGTGCTCCCCCGGGTGCACGAGACGTCGGGACGGGGACCAGCGAGGGCAGGACGAGGGTGAGTCCAAACGCCCCAGCTGATGGAACGATGCTCCGCTGAATTAATGCGGCCTTTTACGGAATTTTGATGTCGACGCGAGCACGTTCTGCTGCCGCAATATTGCGTTTATCGACCCCGTTCCACAAATATTTATTTTGCCAGCCGTCTCCCAATCCGATCCCGCTTTTTTGCAGCCGAAATGAGCAGCGACGACGACAGCCAAACTTACGGGCGGCCGCAAATGGAGGACAATTGGGGCGACCGGGGCCCCCAGCCCTCCGCCGCCTCCAATCCGGGAATGGAGAGGACTGCCTCCGAAGGGCTGGGCCGCCTCTGGGAGGGGCTGAAGGCCTCTCTGAAGTGAGCACCTCTCCACTCCAGGGCAGAACCCCTCCCTCTGCAGGCCAAAGGAGCGCTGCAAGGCGGGCACAGAGGCGAAGGCGGGAGATCGTCTCGGCGAAGCGGCGGCGGAGGAATGCCTCGGAACTGCGGAAGGGGTGAGCGGAGGGAATTAGTGGAATTCCCGGGAATTGGTCTTCCCTCTTGGGCCATTATCAAATATAAAAATTATTGGTCCTCGCGGGACGATAACTCTCAAATGTGGCTTGCAATTTCACACAACGTTTGGGCTCTGGCCAGCCGCCATTTGCCGCCGCATTGCCAACCCGTCCAAATTTATTCCCGCCCGCCAGAGGAACACACACATTCCGCAGCCATTCTCATTCATTCGTTCGTTCCCTCTCCCTTGGCCATTCCCGGAAATATTCCGCCAAAGCAAGACAAAAATGAAATTGGCCGCCCAATTGTGCGTACTGCTGCGGCGTGTGGCGAGGCATAGCAAGCCTAAGGAAGCCATCGAACAGCGGCAGTGGGAGAATGGGGAGAGCGGGGCTGGGCGCAAAAAGAGCCGCAAAAAGGTGTCCTTTTGGGTCCGATTTGATTTCCGCGGAAATTGACGCTTAAGAGGGGAGGGGAACAAACACCGCTGTTGGGCCTCCAAAGGGCCCCGCTAGCCTCCATTGAGGAGATGGGCGAGAAATGCGAAGAAGTGGGCAAAGGGGCCAAAAACACGGGAATTGGTCCCTTTGAGGAGAAGGCTGTCGTCCCTGAGGGGGAAGAGGAACGGGAGGAGGAGTTCGTTGCGTTCTCTGTGCGCGTCCACCTCCGCCAGGGACACGGGCTGGCTGTACGCGACGCCTCCGGTTGGCCGCAAAGTGTCTGATAAATATTAGTGCGACGCCCCTAGGAAGCAGCGACCCGTACGTGAAATGCGAGTACGGGGCCAAGGCGGTGTACCGCAGCGAAACCGTGTTCCGGGAACTGGTCTGTTGTGGTCCGGACCAACCTGGGAGTGGACCTCTGCCCCCAGAACCCGAACTGGGACGAGGACTTCGCCTTCCTTGTGGACGACCCCACCGAGGCGATCACCTTCAAGGCACAGCCACTGGGGAATCGACCGCCGCCCACTGTCCTCCTTTTCTCGTGCAGGTGTTCGACTACGACCGCTTCATGAAGGACGACTTCATGGGCGCGGCGACGCTGGAGCTGAGCTCGCTGACGCTGTTCCAAAAGACGGACCTGAAGCTGAACCTGGCCGACCCCCGCGGGGAGTGCCCCGAACTCTACTTGGGCTACCTGCTGCTCTCGGCCACCCTGACGCCTCTGACTGCGCCCCAAAGGGAACAGGTGCCACCCACCAGTTTCACGAGAAACCAAAGGCCCACTGGTCACTCACTCCCAGTTCCTGGGGCACTCGGTTCGCGGCATTGTTGCGGAACAGAGGCCGAGGCGGGCGAACAAGAGTGGGCAAACAAACACAAACACAGTTGATGTCCATTCTGTTCCCGCTGGTCCAGTTTCCACGGCCATTTTGTCGCGCGTCAACATTCTGCTGGTGGAGGCCAATCTGTGCGGCGGGAAGGAGGCCAGGGAGCTGGCCGAGACGCACGTCAAATTCAAACTGGGCACCGAAAAGTTCAAGAGCAAGGCGAGAAAAGGCCCAAACGGGCATTCCAATGTGGTCCCTTTGAGGCGGCCCACAGCAAGTCGCTGCTCCCCCAGTGGCTGGAGCAGTTCGAGCTGCACGTGTTCGACGAGCACTACCAGCTGCTGAGCGTGTGCGTCTGCGAGAGCCGCAGCTCCACCGTTCTGGGCCTCTGCTCCGTCGACCTGACCGATTTGCCCCCGGGCAGAACGGTGGAGGTCCAAGACACACTTTTTCGGACCGAAAAGTGCTGGGCCCCAAAGAGAGCCATTCAAGCGGAGTCCTCCATTGGGCCAGCTGTCAACGGACTGCTGGTGGAGGCGGAGGGGGGACCGGGAATGTGATCCTGTGTGCTCGTTTTAGTTTCGCTGCAATATTTTGCTGATACCTTTTGCTGATTCCGTTATCCCCCCCCCCTCAATTCCAAATCCCCGTTTATTAGCGTCATTCTGCCAATTCAGCGCTGGTACCCGCTGGAGGAGGGGGCCGGCTCCATCCACCTGCTGCTGACCGTCACTCCGACCTCGGAGTGCGATGGCCAGGAGGCTGACTCTGGGGCGCCCACCGAACAGCAGATGAAGGAACAGCGGCAGCACATGGCGCGCAGGTACGACCGCTGGCAGTCGCTGCACTCGCTCAAGGACGTCGGCCACCTCTCGGTCACCGGTCTGTCCAGGAGCCGGACAAACAGAACCCCACCCCTTCAGTGTACGAAGCACAGGGACTGGCCTCGGCCGACCTGAACGGCAAGAGCGATCCCTTCTGCGTGCTGGAGCTGGTCAATCTGCGCGCCCAGACCCCGACCGAATACAAGACGCTGAACCCGAAATGGGGGCGCACATTCACATTGTGAGAGGGAGTCCCTTCTGGGTCCCATCCGTCCGTTTGCGCAGCTTTGTGAAGGACGTGCACGAAGTGCTGGAGCTGACGGTGTTCGACGAGGACCCCAACAAGAGGGCCGAGTTCCTCGGCAAACTGGCCATTCCGCTGCTGAAGGCACAAGCAAGAAATGGGCGCCGCATTTGCTCGTTTTCAGATCAAGAACGGAGAGAAACGGTGGTACGCGCTGAAGGACCGCAAGTTGGCGGGACCGGCCAAGGGCCACATTCTGGTAGAGGCCACACTCCATTTCAACTACGTGGGTGGCTCAAATGGAAAACACGGACATCTCTGGGTTCAGCTCAAAGCCATGTTGCGCACTTTCAAACCGCGCGAACGGAAATTGGTGCAGCCGGTGGTGCGCTTCAAGCGCGCCAGGTTCATCGCCAACATCAACCGCCTCAAGGGCTTCGGCGACCACTTGGCTCGTCCTGAACCGGCCATCTGATATTCCAAAACCATTTTGCAGCTCGCCTACGCCCAGTTCGCCGAATCCTGCCTCAGCTGGGAGAGCTACTCCAAATCCGTTTGTGCCTTAACGGTCCCATCTGTCATCTGAATGTCGCCCCAAAATGGTGGAATTTCTGCTGTTTCAGGCGTACGTTCTGCTCGTTCTCTTCGTCCAACTGTGGCACCTGCCGCTGCTTCTGTTGTTGTTCTTCCTGCGCTCGTTCATGAAGAAGCGTCTCAGCGACTCGTTCAACGCTTGGGCGCGCAAAACAGAGCGAAGGTGGCGAACAAGACTGGTCCAAAAGTCCAAGTCCTGTGGCGAACAAGACTGGTCCAAAAGTCCAAGTCCTGTTCAGGCCCCTTTTGCGCTTGGCGAACGGGTCCACTTCGATGGACTCCTCTTCCTCGCGGGAGGAAAAGGAGCCCTGTGAAGAGGACGAGGAGGAGGAGGTCGACGAGGCGGACGAGCGGGAGGGGGCCAAGGGCGAGGAGACCAGCACCTCGCTGCGGGGCAGGATCAACGCCATCCAGGAGACGCTGGCCATGATCCAGACGAAGACGGACTTTCTGCTGGGGCTGGTCGACCGGGCCAAGAAGTGGGTCCGAGTGTCCAGAGCCATCCACATCCGCCCTTCAGCACCCTCAACTGCACGGTCCCCTTCCTCTCGGTGCTGGCCATCTGCGTCCTCTGTGCCGCCACACTGCTCCTCTGCTGGGTCCCCCCGCGCTGGATCCTGCTGCTCTGGGGCATCAACAAGTTCTCGAAGAAGTTGCGCGACCCCAACTACGTGGACAACAACGAGCTGCTGGACTTCCTGTCGCGGGTCCCCTCCAACCAGGAGCTGGTTTGTCCCCACCGGACGTCCATTTCCCACTTCCCGGCCCCTCTTCAGCGCAACTTCCGCACCTCTATGAGCACCCAGTCGCCAAAGTGTGCTGCCGCAGAGCCGGCCACCGCCTTGGCTGATGGTTCGCCAGCAGCTCCCAGGAAGCGGACAGCGGGCGGCCACCACTGAGAAAGAGAAGAGAGGAAATGAGCACTTAATATAAAAAGGGTCAACCGCATATTATATTTGTGATCTATTATTTCTGTGCCTTCCCCTGGATGCATTTAGTTCCAATAAAGTGCACTATTCCAAAACTCCACAACACTGCTGTTTGGGGTTTTGGGTTTTTAGGGTCCCCCTCTCTCCGGCCCCTCTCCACGTCATTGTGGCTGTGTCCGCCGCAAAAGAGCTAATTGCCGGGCAAAAACAAAAATAGATCCCATTTGGCGGATAATCACCGCCCCAACATGCGTTATCTGTTCTGGCAGTTTGAAATGATTACCAATTGGAGGCACCGGATGGCATTTTGACAAATGTCCGCATCCTTTTCGTACATAAATTGCCTTCCGCTTCTGCATTGGGCGCCCATTCGGAGGCCCACTGACCCTTCGCTAAATGTGCTGACGCAAACCATCCCATTTGTGCAAAAGGACATTTGCATTTGTAGGAACTAATAAGTACTAACTAGACAAGTGCCCTTTTGCGCACAAAGTTGCGTTCGTCTCTCAATTGCATTGTAATGAAGTAATGATGCATTTTTGCCGTTTCCCGAAATAAACTCTGACGCCAATATTCTTCGCCCGCTCAGATTTTTGTTTGCGGAATGGGCAAAGGCAGGCTTCGTCATTCGCCCATTATTTGGGCGTAGAGGCCCCAAATAAAATAATGCGGGTCCGGCACGCAATTAATTATGCATCGTGGGAATTGGCGCCGACCAAAAAGACTCGCCGACCGACCGACTCATTGTTGTGCCGAGTCCATTTTATTCATTCCAGATCAACATTTGGAATGCGTGCCCCTGTTATCATTAAGCAGCTCCTCGTGGTTGTTTCGTTCTGCTCCCTTCTGCTGCTGTGCAGTCCCTTTCCCTTCTCCGCCGTGTGCGCCCACCCGACTCCGGCAGAGGGCCACCGTCCCGTCCGAATCACGCCCTTCCTGTACTTGCCGCTCTCGGTCGAGGGCGAGGCCGTGCCCAGGGCCAGGTGTCGGGGAGAAGGTCCAACTTCCAAACGGACAATCCATTGCAGTGTCGGCGCAAAAAAGTTGGGGCTGGCCGCCAGGAGTGCGGACCCGACGGTGCTGCAGATCACCCCGTTCGTCTATTCGGCGGCACGGATAACGGAGAGACGAAAGAAGTGAGAGCGACAATCCGCAAATGGCAATGGAACGATAAAAACGACACCAGAGTTTCACTTGTCCAAAATTACTATTTAATCATTGGTCAGAGTCAGAGACGTTCGGAAGAATTTAACGCCATTCAGCGAAGGGTCGTTCGTTCGATCGGTGCAAGGTCATTTTAAAGTGCTTCGGCCAATTCATCGGGGAAAAGGGAAAACAAATACTAAATTTACTAATTGCACTAAAGCACCACCAAAGGGCAATCAGTTCCATCCATTTGGGGGATTCGACTCTCTGGGTACCTAAGTACCTATCTTATTGTGTTATGGTGGGTCTGCAAAAGGGGCAACCCCCGATTACACAGTGATTCCGGTTGACTCTGTGACTGCAGCGAATGATGAGTGAGTGTTTGGTGTGGCGACCTTGCGCACCCCTTTGTCCGCTATTTACAATCTCTGGTCTCTAAAAAATGTTTGTTGTCTGCCTGTCGTTCCATTCTCCATATCCCCCCCCCCACCCTCTTCTCCTTCTCCTTCTTCTTCCCTTTTATCCCCCCTCCTTTTCTCCGCACTTTCTTGCGCCGACGCCCTTGACACACTGGTCCACTTCCCATTCCCAATTTGCTCACATCCTTGCTGTGCTCCCCTTCCCCTTTCTTATCAATGGAGAAATGCAAAACCTGTGTTCCCTGGACACTGATTTTGATTCTACGATTCTAGCCCCATGACCTTCCAAAAGAGTCGGTTCCGAGAGAGTTGTGGCTCGAAGGTTGCCACGCTGCTGGGCGCCCTGCTGCAGCTGCTGCTGGTGGCAATCCCAAAGGCACAGTCCCCATTGATCGAATCGACCGTTCCGCCACCCCTTCCAGGACTTTGTCCGCTGGATGGGCCTCCGCCGCAAGTGCGTCCGCGGCCAAACGGTGGTCATCACCGGAGGGGCCTCCGGAATTGTATGGACAGGGAATGTGGAGGAACTCCATTCCAATCAGCCCCCAGGGACAGCGAATGGCCGAACTGTTCGCTGACCCTGGCGGATTGGACGCCCAGGTGGCCATCATCGACAGCAACTCGGTCAGAAAACAAACCCAAAAACAGACCAATTACTTTTTACAATAAAACTAAAAAGGTTTAGCCGCCCAATTTGGGACTGAATAATTTTGCAGGAAAGGGCGGAACAGGTCGTCCAGGGCATTTGCCATCGGGGCGGCAGGGCTCAGCACTGGCGATGCGACATCGTGGACGCAGGAGAGTTGAGGCACTGCGCGGCCGAGATCCAAAAGCAATTCGGTAACTGAAGAGGGAGCTCAAATGTTCTCGGGCAGGCAAGGTGGACATTGTGATCTGCAACGCGGCAATCCTGTACTTTGCGCACACGCTGGAACTGACCGACGAGGAGATGGAGCGGGCGCTCAAAGTGAACGTCCTCGGCACACTCAACGTCAGCAGTGTTTTGATTAGTATGCGCCAAATCTCGTTTAGACCATTCGCGCATTTTTACCGGAAATGGAGAAACGCGACAGCGGCCAGATTGTGACGATTTCGTCCATCACCGCCTTCTTCGGCGAGACATTCGGCATGGCCTACTGGTGGGCGCCCAAACCGAATCCAACTCACACCAAACAATTACTGTCTAGTCCCACCAAGTTTGCCGTGCGCGGGGCGATGGAATGCCTGCGGATGGAGTTGCGCGACCGTGGCCTGGACGGCATTGTGTGCACCACCATCTGCCCGTTCTTCGTGCGCACCCCGATGATCCTGGCCAAGGGGATCCGCCCCGTCTCCAGATGGTCAGAATCCCGACTTCGCATCGCATCCCATTCGCAGGATTCCGTTCATGTCGATTGAGCGCTGCGCCAACCAGATCGTGGACGCCGTGCTCAAGGAGAAGGTGCTCGCGTTCATGCCCGGCTGGCTGGGCACTCTGACCGTGCTCAACGGGTACACGCGAATTAAGCAACTGCGGGAGACACCGCAACAGAGTTTCAGTCTGTTCACGCTGAATATGCAGCGGATTGCGCGCGACTTCATCAACATCCGCTTCGAGGACCCGGACGAGCCCCTTGGCGCTGGGGAGGAACAGACGACCATCGTGACGGGTTGTTCCGCCTCCGACGAGGAGGAGTGCGAAAGTCAGCACAAGTGCCCACAGTCTCCGCCGCCCCTGGCGCCAAAACGCCAACTGAGGGACCACTTTGGGCGGCCGGGCATTGTCTGGTGTGCGGCAGTCCCTTTGGCCCAGACCCTCCTCCTCGTGGGTTTAAATTCGGAATTATTTGCTTTATTTTCCCCTTCAGTTGGCCTATTTTTGGCCCCAATTCTTCAGTGCCTCCCTCTTCTCCTCAATCGGCGGCGAATCCGCCCACCAATTTGGTAAAGGGGCAAAAGCCCTTCCCGGAGCATGCCATTTTGGCGCGGCCATTTTGGCGCAGGATATTTTGGCGCGGCCATTTTGGCGCAGGATATTTTGGCGCAGCCATTTTGGCGCAAAGTTATTTGCAGGCTATTTTGGCGCAGGATCATTTTGGCGCAATTGTTATAGGCATAACATTTTTTCTCCCACAAATTATCACTTTTTTCCCACAAATTTGCGCCAAAATCTCCCACAAATTCAACACCTTTTCCAAGCGGAGATTTGGGCTCCAAATTTTTATTTCAAATACTCAAATTTTCATATAACTACATGTTAGGCTTAGACATAAGCTTAAGCATAAGCTTGCCTAGGCTTTAAGCCAAAATAGCCCACTTGGTTACACCTTGTTCATGGTTTTGCCAACTTTGACATGTCACAAAATCGGTTCTAAAACTAATGAAGCGATCAAATACAATTAAAATGACGTGTAACAATAAATATTCTATGAATGCAAATTTGCGCCAAAATGCACCGTGCGCCAAAATGATCCTGCGCCAAAATAGCCTGCGCCAAAATGGGGTGTACCGAGCCCTTCCGAAATGGACTCCTCCAACGCACAGCCACCGCCCACCGACAAATGCTCCTCCTGCTGAACGTCGCACTGTGGGCCGTCCGTCTGGGGGAGGCGGTCGTCGCGCTGTTTCTGGCCGATTTCCTCCGTCTGAGCCACAAAAGTGCGCTGTTCTGGTTCCTCCAGACCCTTGTCCTCGGCTGTCCTTCACTGCGCCTTTTGCTCAAGTTGCGTGCCAAATCGCATTAATAACCGACACAAACCAACCCCATTCGGTCATTTATTTTGTGATTTTGTCCGATTTTCACGTTTGTTTGTTGCCCCGTTTTGTTGGCCATTTTAAGCAATTTGAATCTGCCGCCTGAAGTAACGTTTTATCAAATTATTATAGTTGTCGATTTGTTTCATGTTTCTTTGCCAATATTCTTAAGTAAATGTTGGTGTTTGAATCAATGCGCCAAGTGGGCGATAGTGGTGTGGAGCTGCTGAAGTGTGGGAGGATTTGGGCGAGATTGCGAGAGGAATATTTGCACCACGAGCTTAGCCTGGACTGAAAAGAACGAAAATAAGATCGGCTGCTGCTGCTTCTCTTCGTTCGATCAATAGAGCCCCTGAATGGGGAATTGTTTGGTCCAATCGTCAATTGTTTCGTGCAGATTTGTTGCTATACTATTTGGTGGATGATATCATTGCCAAAATGGATTCTGATTCTCCGTTTTAAAAGCGACTTCAAATTGATTCTCGGATGGTCATTTTATTGTATTTTAGCGATCATTTGGGAACTGCCTCCCAATGGGGATGCGGGTTCCTCTGATTTTGCTCTGCCTCCTCCACTGGAACAGCGCCTCCCAGCAGGATTTGGGGGTCCAGAGAGGGACGAGTGTGAAGAGTCTGATCAAGGTCTTCGAAAACGGGGCCAACCTGGAGGACCGGAGGACCGCAACGAGGGTGCAGAGGAGCGGCGGCAACAGTGTCCAGCAGATTGCCCAGAACTACCAGCACCCGGGGAATCGGAGTGGGCCAACAGGGGGACAGCAGCAAATGATTGCGGTAAGCAAATTAAAGCAGAGACCTCTGATCTCGACTCCCCCATTTGAGGCGCGCTACAACAACGCAAAGCCGGCCTCGCATTTTGTGAATTTTCAAAAGACGGGAACCCATCAAATGGCGCATAATGTGGCGGTCCAAAAAGGGCACGACAAAAATGAAAAGGTTATGGGGATTGGAGAGGAACGGAACGCCAAAATGCAGGAAATTGGACAATTGGACGAAGCAATCCGGACGAGAAAGAGGGAGTTGGAAGTGCTTGAAAATGGGACGAGGGAGAAGAAACAAATGGGGAATGGTGGTCCCAATGGTGTGGCGGAAAAGGAGAGGGCACTGAGGGATTTGGAAAGGGCGATAGCCGAAAGGGCGCTGGAAACGGGCAAATTGGAGGGGAAGGCGGCAGAACTGGGAAAGGTGGTCCGCGACAGGGAGGGCCAGTTGCACAGTGTGGCGAAGCGACTGGCGGAGAAGGTCGCCCAATTGGAGGGAATGGGCCCGAAAATGGAGGAGGCGGGGGGCAAACTGGATAAGGGGGAAAGGGAACTGGCCCAGTTGGACAGGAGCTTGGCCGAGAAGAGGGCGGAATTGCAACGGGTTGGGAGCGAAATGGACGGAAAGGGAGTGCAGAATGCGGATCTGGAAACGCAGAAGAGGGCACTGGAGTTGGCCTTGGCCAAACTGGGGAGGGAGCTGGGGGAGGCGCAGGACGGGCTGAAGGCCTTGAGGGCGGAATCTGCCAAGGTGGGAGGGGAAACCCGAATGGCGGAAGAGAGGCTGGCCAGGCTTAGAGAGGAGGCGGCCGAGTTGCAGGGGGAATTGGCCGAGAAACGGGCGCAGTTGGGAGCCACAGAAAGGGCGCTGGAAGAGCGGAACGCGCAAAAAGGCGAAGTGAAAAAAGAAGGGCTTGGAGCGGAGAAGGAGAAAATGGCGGAAGAAGTCGCGAAATTGAATGGAGAACGGTCGGAAATGGAGAAAAAGTTGAAGGCACTCAGAGAGGCGGCCGAACACGAGAAGAAAAGGATGGACGGGGAAAGGGTGAAAGTTGAGGGAGAAAGCCAGACGGCAAAGGAGGGAGTGAACAAGTTGCGAAAGGAAATGGGGGAGTTGGAGCAAAAGATCGGCGGAAAGAGGAAGGAATTGGCGGAAATTGAAAGTGGACTGGGCGAGAAAAAGGCGGAGAAAGCGGAAAACGAGAAGAGTGCCGTAAAGACTGCGCAGTCGGAGGCAATGAGGAGGGAAAAGGAGCGGGAGAGGCTGAGCGCAGATTTGGCGAAACTGGAAGAGGGCGTCAGAGGAAAGAAGGCGGAGTATGGGGAGCTGGAGAAGAGCCTGAACGGACTGAGGGATCTGGCGGAACGGGAGAAAGTTGCGAACAGACAACTGGAAGAGGAAAGCCGAAAGGCGTTGGAACAGTTGAGGGGGGAAGTGGACGCAGCCAAAAGGGCAAAGGAGGCGCTGACCAAACAAATGGACGAGCAAAGAGACGCTTTGGACAGATTGGCGGCGGATATGGAAAAGGCGCGGAAAGGGGCAGTGGAGGAGCAGCAGAAAGCGGAGGAGGGGCACAAGACGAGGAGGCTGGCGCTGGAGAAGGAGTTGGGCGAGCTGGAGGCACGCGCAGCACGGGGCAAAGACCGCATCGGGGAACTGGAGCGAAAGCTGGCGGAAAGGCAAAAGGAGCTGGAGGCGAAGGAAATTGCGCACAAAAAGTGGGAGGAGGAGAAGACGAGGATGGAGGGAGAAAAGCAGAAGTTGGCGAGGGAGCTGGCCGAACAGCGCAGACTGGGCAGTGAGCAGAGGGCGAAAAAGGACGCGGATGGAAAAGCGGCGGAACAAAGGAAATGGGAAGAGGGGCAGGAGAAGAGGCGGACAGACAAGGAGGAACTGGAGAAAGAATTGGCCGTTTTGGCGAAGGAGAGGGGGGAAAGGGAGAAGGCAAAAGAAGTTAGCAAAAAGGAGGAGCAGGCCAAGAAGGATGAAGGCACTGCAGTGGCCGAGTACCCGAAGATGGCCGCCTCAATCCGGTTTGGGCGGGACGTGAAGCGGCTGAACCCGTGTGACGACTTCTACAAATTTGTGTGCGACGGCTACCACAAGGATATGCGCGAGTCCGAGAAGCACGACGCCAACGGAATGCAGAGCGCACTGTTCGACGAGTTACACTCAAAGCTCTATGGTGGACCCTTGATTGGTACATTTTTGGAGTGTTCCCTTTCAGATCTGCTCACCGACCCCGCGATGATTGCCAAATACGCGCACCGAAAGAACTTTGACCAGATGTACCTGTTCCACAACTATTGCCTGACAAACCAGGCGAAGCCGAAGGATCACATTGAGCTGGTCAAGCGGATGGTGAGGCGGGAGAAGTGGCCCCAAATTGTGGTGCTGAACGAGGAGTGGATCAAAAAGGTGTTCCCGTTTGTGCCCTTCTTCAACGTTGCAGAGAGGCCGGTCACGATGAGCAACGCCTTTGGAACAAAAACCGCCCAGCGGACGATGCTGGGCGTGAACACCAAACGGATGGGAGAGCACCAAATGGTCGAGGTGGACCAGGAAAAGGCCTCTTTCGACAAGTTCCCGGCAATGACCAATTTGGGCAGCCAAGTGATGAGGGACTTCTACGACGAGGGCATCTTTGGCGGAAGTCGAAAGAGCTCGGAACAGCGCATAGAGGATGTGATGACGCTCGAGAATTCGCTGGTGCATCACTTCAGCGGTGGGTAGCCAATGAGGTTTGGTGCTCATTTTTTTTGTTTTGTCACAGCCCAAGGATCGAGGTCGATTGCGCCGATTAGCATAAAGCAGATCGGCGAAACGCTCTCGAACGGAGTGTTCGCGTTCGATTGGACGCAATTCCTGAAGAGAGAGCACAATTACGTGGAGTCAGAGGCGAAGGTCCCGAGCACAAGTCGCAGATTCAAGCGTGGCGCCACGTCGAAGGGCGGAAGGAACCTGGTGGATCTGCTGAAAGGGGGGAACAGTCGAAGCCCCAACGGAATGGGAGGCCCAATGAGCATGGATGATTTGTTCGAAGGCGGAAACAGTCCGTTTAGCCTCGGACCAACAGACCCGGGCGACATGGACCTCGGATCCCTTCTGCAGCAGCTGAGCAACGGGAGAGGTCCACTACAAATCCCGAATCCGACGGGAACTCGGCAGCGGGGCAACGACGACTGGATCCACACGAGTGAGCAGGAATTGGCGCGACTGAACGGCCTTCTGTCCCAATTCGATTCGGAGACGCTGTCCGACTACATCAAATGGTACCAGAATATCCGCCCGCCGTTCCATTGCCCCGTTCGCAGGTACTATTTGTGGCAATTCCTGCCAAAAGTGTCCGACATGGCTCTGATGGAGAACAAGCGCAAGTTGAGCTGCGTGAAGCACTATGTCCGGCCCTACTTCAAACACTTGTTGGACTACGTGTACGTGAAGGAGCGCATATCGGAGGAGACGCTGCGGGAGGGGGAGAAGGTGGTGGACGCGGTGAAAGCCGGGTTCCGGCAGATGCTGGTCAACAACCACTGGATGGACGAAAAGACCCGGGGGCTGGCGCTGGAGAAGGTGGACGCGATGCACAACGTCGTCGGCTACTTCAGGAATATTCTGGACGATGAAAAGGTGCCTAAAGTGGGCAGCGATAAATATTCAGTCTTCCCGTCCGACAGGAATTGGACGCTCTTTACGGCGGACTGAAACTGTCTCCGGGAATGGACTGGCTGACCGTGTTTTTCGCCCTGAGGAAGAACGTCGCCAAATGGCCCTCGCAGCAGTTGTACATTGAGTCGTACGAGGTGAACGCCTTCTACACCCCCCAGGCGAACACAATTGCCGTGGTCTCCTCAAACTTCCAAATGCCCTCCTTCGACGCCAGCTTTCCCTCCGCGTTCAACTTCGGGGCACTGGGGGCGACTGTGGGCCACGAAATTACGCACGGATTCGACAGCAAGGGGAAGAACTTCGACAAGGACGGACTACAAGTGGACTGGTGGGAGCCGACGACGGCACAAAAGTACGAGGCCAGGAAGCAGTGCTTCGAGCGGCAATACGCCAGAGTTCCGGTAACGGAGACGAGACGGAATTAATTGCACATCGGGAAATGGCTTTGAACGTTGCAGGGAAACGGAGAAGCTGCACGAAAAACGAACAAATACCGAAAGCGAACTGGGGGGACCACAATCGGGGAGGACATTGCGGACAACGGGGGAGTGAAGGCCGCCTTCGCGGGATGGGAGTTGAGCCAGCGGCAGAGTGGGGCCGCCCAGGGGAAGGGGACGCCTGCAAAGGCGATCAAGGGGCTGGAGCAGTACAGCCACAGGCAGCTGTTCTTCCTGGCCTACGCATTTGTGAGCAGTCCCGTTTGGACTGCCTCTACCCCTCCCCCATTAAGAATTGGTGCAGGATGAAGAGAACCAACCTCAGTGAGCAGGAGGAAAAGGACGTCCACTCCAGCAGCCAGCTGCGCGTGAACCTGCCCCTCTCCAATTTCGCCGAATTTGCCGACGCGTTCCAATGCCAGCGGGGAACTAGGATGGCCCCCCAGGAGCAGCAGAGGTGCACCCTTTGGTGAGCAAAAGGGACGGAAAGGGCACCGAACAATTTGGGGGCATTTATTTCCATTTGTATTACCTATTAATGTGAATTAGTTTTTTTGCCTATTTTAAATTGGACAATGTGATTCGTGAGTCAAGTGGAATTTTGCAAAGATCGATTTCTTCTGCAATTGCAACTTTTCCCAATCTTTCTTGTGGCGCATTCCAATGGCCCGATCTGTGGACTTTGTCTTGCACAGCACATTTGCTGGCACTTATCATCGTCCCCCCCCCCCACATTGCGTCTATCACCTGTATTTAATTGGTGCTGCGACACTCTGCTGGTCTGACCAGCAACCCAAAGTTCTTTCATGTTCCGGGTCGAAGTGGTGACTTTCACGTGAAAGGGGCAACATTTGCAAAATGAACACACCTTGTTTGGGACGACGCCTCAATTGGGCTTTGAGCTGTTGTTATTCTGCGGACTAAGAGATGGCAACCTTTATCGTCTTTGATTTGTATTTAAAACGGTCCCCAAAGCTTATCGAACAATATCTAGTCTTACTCCAAATTTCTGTTTTTGCCTCTGCAAATTGCAACTTTTATCTGGCGCTTAAACACAATGCTCTGGGGCGGACTTTGTTGCTATCTCTGCTCCAAAATTTACGCGATCTGCGATCCTCGCTTTGCTTAATAAAATAAATTGTTCTGTTCACGTGAAATTGTGCGAGCTGTCCCTGGGATTGAATGATGGGCCCTTGGAGAGCGGAAATTGGCCGTCCGGGATGTGGGACGGGTGTCGTCAGAGGCGGCTGGGCGCTTATCAGCCCCCATAAATACGCAAAACACCGCGGTTCTGCCATTCAAACAGACTCCCCAAGATCCTTTGGCTCGCATTACCTGTCCAGCAAAGCCACACACAATGCCCTCGTTCTGCCAAATGGTGGCTCTGCTCCTCTCTCTTCTCTCCGCCTCCGCTCTTCCCGTCCCGCCGCAACAGCAGCGGGGACTGGAAGCGGTTGCCCAGCAGAGGCCAGCCGAACAACAGACGACGCTGGTCAGAGGAGCGCCCGAACTGGCCCACAAAAATGCGCAAGAGGAGCAGTCGGTGAGCGAATAATTAAGATGCGACCGCCCCATTCAATTTGTGTCCGGCAGGAGTGGATGATCGACCCGACCGTGACGATGGCCCTGCTGCTGGTCGCGTTCATCGTCTACTTCTTCGGCTCCCTGTGGTTCTTCTACACCTTCCTGGCGCCCGTCCGCGCCTCCGCCCTCTTCCCCCCGGCCAAACAGCAGCCCCAGGTTGCGCCGTCTCCACTTGCGAAGTACTGATGCGAGAAATAATTGTCTCCGTCCCTATTCATTCCCTCCGTTCGAGAATGATCCCAACTCACACTCTTCCCTTGCCCTGTTCAGCATCAATCTCTCAATTTGTTGCAAAATTGATTTATTCGCCAAAACAATGGATAAATATGTGAACGGTATTTCGAAGTTTCTGAAGAATTTTTATAAAATAGGTAATAGTAACTATTAAATTGGGGGAGGCATTTGGGCAGAAAGGGAAGGCAAGCCGTGCCACGGCAAGAATCTGCTGCTGGGAAAAGTGGGCACTGTGGGGCAAAGAGAGGGATATGTGGATATGAGACGCAGGGGAGGGATCTTTCGCCTTTCGTTAGTATTGGCGGTGAGGATTGTTAAATCGCAAAATCAAAAGTGAATCAAATGTGAAACTCTCAATTTATATCTAGCGGTACGGCACAAACCCTCGCAATTAAATAAATATTCATGTTTTACGGTTCGTCGCTGTCTAATTTGTCGTGAGCACAATTCGTACGCCTGCCGCAGGTACGGCTGGGCCATTTTTGGTGGGCGCAATTCCCCGATTGATTTGGTGCGCAACTCGCTTCTCGACCATTTTTATGCAGTCTGTGGTGAGGACGAAATATAGCAGAACCTCGGCCCATTTCCACCTGGAATTGGGCAGACGCTGTGGCAAAGAGTGCAGCCGGTGCAGCTCTGCTCATTCACGCGCGTGATGTGCGTCTCCTTGTCAAACGAAATTGCCTGGTAGCCCGAGTCATTGCACGTCATGTAGCTGGGGAGTGGGGGGTCAAGTCCAATAGGGGCTCAGCAGGATCGCCCACCACTTCCCGCAGTTGATGCACAGGTCATCGTCGATCAGGGCCACCACCTGCTCCGCGTTGTTCAAATCGTTGTAGGCGCCCACCTTGTCCAAGGCCTTGCCGACCACATCCTCAGAAAGGTGAGATTCTCAGAGTGGTTTCGTTTCAACTTACGCCAATCTTTGGCACATTCTCCGGCCGGTTGTCCGGCCGCTTTGCGAAGAATTGCTCACTCGTCTCGAGCAAATCCCTTTGCAAGAGCATCTGTTTCTCCAACTTGTAGCGCTGCTCCCGGAATGGACCAAGTGCGGGCAAGTGCTTGAATCCGTGTTCGTTGAGAATAACCTATACAAAACCCCCTACCGCGTCCTTTTTCAGCAGCGGCTTTCCCTTCTGGTGTTTCTCGACCGGGGGACTCTGTCCGTCCCATTGGGCCAGTGAGGCGATTCCCTGCAAATAGAGCAGCGCGCGAAGTCCCGCGCAGTAGTCTTGGACCACCGTGAAATCCTGGTTCTGCACCGCGGAACAGACCTGGACGCAAAAATTGCAGAGCCAAGGCCTTTTGGGGCGATTGCCTGTAAAACACTGGCTCCCGCACTCAGAAACTGCAGTCCGGTTTCGGCACTCTCGATGCCCCCCGTCGCCAGAATAGGGAATCCCGGCATCTCGTTCGCAATTGCAGACACGGCACGCAAAGCAATGGGCCGAATTGCGGAGCCGGACATCCCGCCGTAAGTTGTCCTGCAATTTGCCCCTGTTCTCGTATGCATTTGAATGGCCAAATTTTACAATTTTTGTCGGCCCACGTTCGGCCAGGCAGAGGCATCAGGGCGCAGTCCCATCAGCCCCGAGACAGTGTTCGTCGCCGTCACTCCATCTGCGCCGCCTTCTTTGGCCGCCCGGGCGATTTTGCGGATGTCCGTGATGTTCGGGGTCATTTTGGCGAAGAACGGAATCTGAGCAGGGCCAAAAGGGACGCTCAATCGGAGAGCAGCAAGTACCCCAACGGCCGCTCGGACCCACTGCGAGATTTGGCGCACCATGCCCTCGTCCTGGCCGCAGGCCAATCCCATCCCGCGCTCGCCCATCCCGTGCGGACACGACAAGTTCAGCTCGAGGGCGTCCGCCCCCGCTTGTTCCGCGCGAGTGGCCAGCTCAACCCAATCCTCCTGAGCTCGAGAAAGTACAGCGACTCAACGATGGTTGGTTGCCTTGTTGAATGAGGCCATGATAGAGGCGATCACGATCTTGTGCGGGAAGTCGCGCTTCAGCTCCCTTACGCACTCCAGCCAATACTGAACAAAGGGCGTTCACAATTTGCTGGGAACCGTTCAATCTACCGCAGCAGACTTCTCCGAGATCAGCTCAATGTTCAGGAAGGAACTCTGTCCCGGCCCGAAAATCGGTCCGCTGGTGGTCCCGCGCACTATCCGCGGCGACACATTTGTCACCAAATCCTGAACCCGGTAATTACCCTTTCAGTTTCTGCTTCCCCGAAACCTTGTCCAGTCCAAAAGTTTTGGTCAGCACGAATGCCCAGCCCTGTTCGAACGCGCGTCGGCACATTGCCCCAGTGGTGGTCGGCGGCGCGGACGCGAGTCCAAAGGGGTTTTCGAATTTGAGTCCGCACATTTCCACCGACAGATCCACCTGGACAACAAACAAAATTGAGGAGTCTCATTGTCTCCTTAGTTCACATAGTCGATAGGCGTGCAGAACAGAGGAAGTTTGGGCGTCTGCTCAACTGGACGTCCGTGGAGCGAATGCAAGTAGCGATGGATGTGCCATGCCGCCGTTTTGCCGTCGTTCACGGATTCCACGGTGGTCTGGAAGCACCCAATTTTTGATGCAATCCAAGGACTATTATTGACCTCCGCGACTCCGCCAATATCTCCGCCGACGAAGACCCATGGCTCAGAAGTCTGCTGCGTTTTCTGGTCCACCAGTGGGAGACCGTGCGAATTCAGTTTGAGCGGAGAGAGTGCCTTTTTGACTAAAAGTGTCCCCTTATTTTTGGACACATTTTCCCCGAACCGTTCTCGTCAATCAGGTCCGACCCGAAGGCACTGATCACCCAGTCGGCACGCAAGGTCAACATTTGGCCGTCGTCCTCCGCCCACTTTCCGTCAAGTTCTTGTTCCATTTTGACAAATTCCCTTAAATGAAGGTGGAGTCAAATCGGCGGATTCTGTTGGCCCACATTGAAACAATGCGGCCGTCTTTGACGTTCACTTTCTTCGGCGACATGAACGGCATGAATTCGCACTTCTCTTCGCGGGCAGCCTCCATCTTCAAATAACACTTTAAGAGACAGCACACCCCTGGAATAGCCGACCTCTTCCGGAACGGCTCTGATCGAGGTGAAACCCTAAAATGGACAAATCCCAATTTCCAGCAGATTTGGCGGGTTGGCTTGCCCTGCGGAACACCACGGTCACTTTGTGCGCGCCACAACGCAGCGCAGAAGTGGCGCAGTCAAACGCAGTGTCTCCAGCGCCCAGCACCAGCACTCGTCCGTGCACCTTGGGCAACTGGGTCTTTGCACAGCCGCACATTCCTGCGGACAAATCCCTCTTCAATTGCCAAAATCCTGTTTCATTCTTTTTAATACCTGGTTTGCTTGCTTTGGCGACCAACGGCAAAAAGTCCTTGGATGTGTAGAATCCGTTGGCCGGACTCAGCCCTGCGAATATCGGGGCCCGTTTCGGCTCCGGCATCCCAATGCCGATGAAGGCCGCCTTCACGCCCTGCTTCTGCAGTTTTTCCAGCGTCCAATCTTCGCAATGCAGCGAACGTCCAGACACAATCTCAACAGAGGCAAAATGTTTGAGCACCATGGAAACGAACCTTGACACCGATGTCCCTCGCCAGCTGAATTTCGAAGTCCACAACATTGTAGGGCAAGCGGAATTGAGGTATTTCGGAGGAGCTGAGAATCAATATTGACGGCAGTTCAAAGGTGGCCTTTGGCCTTCTTTGGGTGTCCACCTCAGCCCCCCGATGTAGTCCTCCTTCTCGTAGATGGTCACGTCCGTGTAGCCGAGTCGAGCCAAAAAGCTGGCGCATGAAATGCTCGCCGGCCCACACCCGAACAGGGCAATCGGCTCTTTGTGCGCAGCGCCTCTACTCTTCTCCACATCGGGGCTCACAATTTGGCGGATATTCATTTTCATGAACACCTTAAACGGGGAAAATGTATCGATAACTGCTGGTATTTGTGTGTTACCTCCGTCGCGAACTGCTGCAACCCGCCAATGTTTATTGGGCCCTCCTCGGTTGCGTACAAATTGCACGATCCAACACAGAGATCGGAGGTGGGACAGACCATTCCGCAGGTGAGCCTGTCAAAACCAAATGCATTGCCTTGACAACAGCATTTTACAAGGCTTTATTTACCCGAGGGGATTGTCCGAGAATATCTGTTTGGCTGCTCCGTAGTAATTCTAAAGGATTGAGGGTTTCTGCAGACATTAAGGTAAGTCCCCTTAGATTCGCCTTGTTTGCAATGCTAGTGATGAAGGTCTTGATGTCCAGCTGAGTGGGACAACTCTTCTGGCAGGGCGCATCCGCGCACTTCAGACCTGCAACAAACAACATTCCCTCCCATTCCTTCGCTTTGTCCTGTCCGCCCCATCACTTTACATCGCATTGCCTCGCGAAGTGCACCCCGTTCCGAGAGCGTGGTGTGCTTGATATCCCGGAAATCGCTCTCGTACTTGTTCTCTGTGCATCCCTAAAATAGCATAATATTATGTTCTGGAATTATCTTTATTTTACGGATATTACATTGCACGATTTGCCCCCATTTCTCTTCCACTTCAGTTTGGCCAATTTGGTTTCGGCGCTCGGTCTCAGCGTTGCATTGTGCTGCACTCGTGGGTTCAACTCGAGGAGAGACTGCAAAGAGCAAAATAACTTTGAACCAGTTAAGTGCCTTTTGCCTCAATGTCCGGCGAATCTCTGCTGTGTTCTCCTTGAATTCCCATTCTAATTTTGCGTGGTCGCTCAATTAACTACTTTCAACTAGATAATGGGAAACGTAAATGTACAATCGAGTGATCAAATGATCGTGGTGGAAGGCGAAAGTGTGTTCTTCCCTCAGCATTTATCGGTCCCTCTCATTGCTTTTCCCTGATAATCAATCTCCCTCACTCTCGCAGCACTCATTTTCTTTGTCTTATCAGAGTCTGATTAATTGGGAACAAATAAACGAGCAGCAATGCGAAAGGAAACTAATGACTCTCCGTCCAATCAAAGCAGAGAGGTAAATGCTAAAATCTTGATTGATCAATGTCCCTCCCCATCACACACACTCTCAGTATAATTATTAATTAAACACCCCTCTTAAGCTCAACACTTTAATTTTCTTTGCCTTTCGTCCATGCAAAGTAAAGGAAATGCTCAGTTGAGTTTATCCATTTTGCTGCTTTCAATAATCGATACAAGCGAACCCACCAACACCAGATTGCTAATAAAATAGACACACCCAAAGATCCGCATATCCTCAGTCAATTATCATAAGCTCATTTCATTCTCAAACGGGAAGCACAAGGGTGCCGTCGTAGTCGGGCGCAGGCAATTTGCTCTTCTCCAGGTCCTTGAAGAACGGATGGCGGAGCACCTGCTTGGCGGAGATGCGGCCGTTCGGATTGTAGACAAACATCATCTGAAGAGGGGCGTGGACATTGGTGTGTAATAACGTGAGGAAGCCAGAACCTTGAGCAAGTCCATGCCTTGACTGTCAAGGTTGTGTGCCATCTTAGCAGCAAGATGGTTTCCGGTCCACTTCGGGAATGTGGGCTTGTAGTCGGGCATTTGACTCACACCCTCCCATATCGCATCGGTTGGAGTCGCGAGGACGCTGAATTTACTTAAGTTGAGGGTCAACTACATCCTTCGAATACCGAAATATGCGGAACAATTGGTCGATCTCTGAATCGCCTTGGAACAAGGGCTTTTTGCGCGCCATTTCCGCGAAGATGCACCCAATACTCCACATGTCCACGCCAGTTGAGTAGCGAGCAGCCCCCAGGAGCACTTCTGGTGCACGATACCAAAGAGTTACAACCTGAAATTTGATTGAAACTTATATTTTATAAAATGAAAAAACAACCTCGTGAGTGTACGCTCTGATTGGAATACCGACAGCGCGAGCAAGACCAAAGTCGGCCAACTTGACCGACTGTGACTCAGGGTCAACAAGCAAGTTCTAGTACAGCGGCGAATATAAATATTCTTTTTTTGTTGGTGGGATTACCTGTGGCTTCAGATCGCGATGGAGCACTCGACGCTGGTGGCAGAAGCACATGCCTTGGCAGATCTAAATTCACATGCCATTCAAACTTTCAATTTAAAATTGCATACTTGGAAGAGGAAATTCTTGACCATCTGCGAGCTCATGCCCGTATCGCCCAGGTTGTCCATGAAGCGTTTCAAGTCCATTTGACAGAATTCGAAGATCAAATAGAGACGGTTCTCTTGCATGATCACGTCTTCCAGGCACACGATATTCGGGTGTCGAAGTTCGCGCAGCATCGAAATCTCACGGATTGCGGTTGATGGGACTCCCTCGTCTTCGCTCTCGAGTCGAATCTTCTTCATTGCAACAAAGCGGCCTGTTTTCTTTTCTTGCCCTTTATACACAATTCCATATGTCCCTAAATTTAATTGTTCATAATTAAACAACAGATAAAAAAACCTTCGCCTATTTTGTCAATCTTGGTATAGTCATCCAAAGAGCGACCACCACCCCCGTCCACCCTTGTCTTAGGCGCCATTTCAACTGCAAATACACTTGCTTCGACTTTATATCTGAAAGTATTTGTTTTACTGCATATATATTTGACGATTACATAAAACTTTGAGTTTCATTTAACAATAATTTAGTTATGATTATGAACCTTATGACTAAAAATTTTGTACCTTTTTATTAAATAAAAAAATCAAGATTCAATGCAAATTGCAAAAACAATGACTTGACACTTGATTCCAACTCCAGGATTCGACGACTCTACCCCTTGACCCTCGACTTGCTACTAGGTAGGTATTGCAATGGGATTAATTATCTCCCTAATTTTGAAAAAATAGGGGGGGAGACAACAAATTAGGGAGATTTTTCTCCAAATTAGGTAGATGATTATACTTATCCGGTAGGTATTATCATAAATCATTATCGCCAATTAGATTATAATTTATAAGCTTTGATTCGCTTGAAATTTTAAATTAAATATTTGGCGCTTTACAAAATGCGAAAGAAATTCAATTTCCTATTTTGAATTTGAACAATGAACGGATAAAAATGTGTTCTTTTTTACTAATTTTTAGCCGAGTGGATTAATTTTAATGCAATGGGGTTAATTAATAATTACCGACCTAATTTGGAAAAAAAAGCGACCTAATTTTGAAAAATTAGGGGGGAGAACAACAAATTAGGTCGCTTTTTTCCAAATTAGGTCAGTGATTACTGATTATACTTATCCGAATTTTAATTCGCTTCTTTTCACCTACCAAATCAGGTACTATCAAATATCTAATAGTACCATCAAATCATCATTTCAATTTTCACGTTTATGTATATTAAGTTTTAGCTCTTTAAATATTTGGTCAAGGATAGTCATGGTGATCTTTTTCCTTTCATTTCATTTTACGATTTTACCTTTACTACAATTATTTACCTCCTCTGTCCTCCCTCTTAACGTCCGTCAATCAATACTAAAATTACCAAACCTATACAGAGACAGAGAAAGAAACAAGTCAACAACAAATGGCATTAATGGTATATTTTCCTTTCATAGACCCTTTAAATTTGTGAAATAATTTGTTATTTCCTTTATTAGAAAATAGGTTTCGGTTTTGCATAAAAATGAAGTTAAACAGCGTTCTCTGCATGCGAGGTACATATAAAATCTTTGGATAAATGGATAGGGGTTAGTTACTTTCACTTTCTAGAACACTATCGCTTGGTCGTGGTCGGCGGAGGAGCCGCCGTAAATTTCCCTCTTTAAAATTTTTTTAACAATCCACTTTTCAGGGATGTGCCGTTGCTTCCAAATTTTCGCGTATTCTGTCCCGTGAACAAATAGCCGTTGTTGAGCCGAAAACCGTGTGCTATCCGAAGACCGAGTTCTCACTTTACTATTAAATTAGGATCACCTCTACCAGCCCGGGCTAACTTTGGCCGCTAGTGGTTTGATGCAAGTTGAGCAATTACGACGAGATGAGCACTCAGTTTTGCCCCGCGGCATCGACTGGTAAATTCTAACGCTACTTTTTATTAGACAAGATATAGTCGGTTATTGTGGAAAAATAAAATGAAGAAACCATAGCTCACATATTGTGAGCAGACTACTTTTATTTATTTTTAATTTGATAGGCGGCAAAGTGGCGTATCGTCTCTCATGCCTGAGCAAAACAAAATCGAACTGCAAAATGGTCAATCCGTTTCCTACGACTTTTTGGTGCTCGCCACCGGCCTGGAGTTGCGTTACGAAATGGTGTGGACGTGTGGATATACCTATGAAAGACCAAACCAAATGCAGAACAATGAACAAGTAAAGTGTTTTTTCAGATTGATGGGTTCCCCAACGGCCGCCAGTCAGTGCTGGATGCACCAAACGTATGCTCCATCTACTTCCCTC
>VAHH01000492.1:0-29156 GCA_013357305.1 Radopholus similis | reverse complement strand
CAGAAAATGGAGAATCGATAATTTTCAACTTTAACTAGGCATTTTCAAAATTAGCGGAGTTTCAACTTTAACTGCGACATATATACTTTTGGCGAAACGTTATCTAAATTATTGCCACGATCTCTCTGAAATTTGGGAAAGCCAAGCGCGAAGACTTTGAGACACGATTGAGGTTGAGGTCTGGGTGGGCGGATGAGATGAGGTTGAGACCTAAGACCTTCAGAGGTCAAATAAAATTTAACACTTCTAATTCCGACATACGAAAAAACCGAATTTTTAGCACAACATTAGAGACTAGAGAGTGGCTGTGCTAAAAATATCACAAAAGAATTATGATATTCTTGATCTTTTGATATGACCAATTCGAAAATTATTGATTGCTAACAAAATTGATTTATAATCTATACTATCTATTATATTGCAACTTCAATTCTAGCATTTACTCCTGTTTTCAACATTTCCGTGTCAGTCGACTTTAATTTGTGTAACTACTATTATTTGACAATTCAAACTGTTCGACAATGGGCAGCGGTGACCAGTCATTTGTGGAGCAAACGGCGGACACAATCGGCGCAACCAAAATGGCGGCCGAGAAGGCCACCGACGCGAACAGCAAGGCCGGCGGCGCGTACATTCCACCGGCCAAGCTGCGCATGATGATGCAGCAGCAGAACCAGGACAAGGGGTCCGAGGCGTACCAGCGCGCCAACTGGGAGCGCGTGAAGCGCAAAATACACGGACAAGTTGAACAAACGAAAAGTTAATGGGTGCTTAAAATGTTCCATACTTAAGGTCAATCGTGTGAACGTGGCCAACATTGTGGATGTGGCACGGGCACTTCTACAAGAGAACATCATCCGCGGAAGGTTTGCGCTTAAAAAGTTAGCAAAATGGAAGAGTCTTGATGGAAGAGTGTTATGACGTATGGGAAGAGTGATGTTGAAGTTATAGATTATACGATTATAGTTAAAGGTTATTAGAACATTGCAACTCAAATGGAAGAGTTTGATAGATTGAGATGAGTTTGAGATCAATTAATATGGAAGAAATTGCATATTGAGAGATTGCACACAAGATCAATGGGTAATGTGCAAGAGCATAGTTAGAGAAGAGTTGGGGACTTTGAGCCATGATAGAAACATCGATATATTTTAGAGTTTGATAGATGACTTTTAGCTCAAGATTGAAGACAGCCTACAATAGTATGGTGGGAGAGAAGAGTTAATATATTGCGAATAGTCTGAGCTCAGATGTCGGGAAGTCGGGATGGAAGAGCTAAATATATATTAAAAATAATTTGAACTCAGAGATTGAAGAGTCAACTGTCAACTGGCTAGAAAGAGTTTTGGCTTAACTCACCGATGAAAAAGTTATAACTTATAATTGGGATTGAACTGCGAAACATGTGGAGATATCCATAAGATAATTCACCCAAGACGCTAAAAACCCAATTAGATTCCATTCTTTCTTCATCGGACTACACTCAGTTATACTCCAAACACTAAATTTCACCGGAAAAGCTATCCAAAAGAGTTTGCTATGCTTCTAGAAGACTTTGATTCGTCGCACCCATTGTCCATTTTCAGTCTTCTTCAAACCTATATCTGGTTGATTAGGCACCCAATAACTTTTCATTTTTTTGCAGAGGCCTCTTCGCCCGTTCCATCATCCAGGCGCAGGTCTTCTCGCCCTCCTTTTCGCACGTGTTCGCCGCCCTCGTGGCCATTGTGAACTCCAAATTCCCGAACATCGGCGAGCTGGTGCTGCGCCGTCTGATCATCCAGTTCAAGCGCTCATTCCGTCGTAACGACAAGACCACCTGTGTTACTGCGTGCAAATTCATCGCGCATTTGGCCAACCAGCGTGTGGTAAGCACAAGCAAAGAAAAAACTAAAAATTGGAGGTCACCGGTTCGAATCCGCTGGCCTGCAATTATTTAAAAAAAATTCAAATTGTTCAGGCGCACGAGATCATTGTGCTGGAGATGTTGGTGCTGTTGATGCAGCGCCCCACCGACGACTCAATCGAGGTGACGGTCACTCTGCTCAAGGAGTGCGGCGCAATGCTGCTCAAAGTGACGCCCAAGGGATCAATCGGTTTGTATAATCTCTTTGATTTAAATCAAAATATGCTCGAACTGGTGCGTTTGGCCATCCATTTCCGTAATTTGACGAGTCCGAATCCGCAATTACCGGTTCCAGTCAATCACCTTGATCGCATCTTTTGAATTCAAAAATTAGACACTCAGTTCCCCACCATCAATGCATATTCATTAATTTCAGCGGTGTTTGAACGCCTTCGAGCCGTGCTGAACGACTGCGACTCCATCCAGGAGCGCACCCAGTACATGATCGAAACCATTCTGCACATTCGCAAGACCAAGTTCGAGGTCAGTCACCAAAATTAGGGATCAAGGTTCTTCTGACCAATGATCACAGTTCATTCATTAGTCAGATGTCTAAGCATTAAGTCAGTTCAAATAAAAACGATCATGAGTCCTAAGAACTGCTAATCATATGATCTTCTATGCCTTTCCAGGCATACCCGATCATGCTGGAGGAGCTGGACCTGATTGACGAGGACGACCAAATTGCGCACTTGATCCAGCTGAACCCGGAAGATGGAAAGCCGTACGACCCGGAGCTGGCACTGAGTATATGTTATTGCCAAAATTTGTCAAAAAATGTTTGCCAAAAAATAATTCACCGCCAGAGGGATTGAACCTAAGACCCCAAAATATTTTTTCTTTCCATTTTCAGACATCTTCAAGCTGGACACGGAGTTTGAGAAGAACGAGGAGGAGTACGAGCAAATTCGCCGAGAGATCATCGGGGACGCGGACGACTCGGACGAGGAGGGTGGAGCCGAGGTCGCTGAGGAGGGCGACGAAGAAGCTGAAGATGAGCCCCAAAAACAGGCACAAAGTAAGCAAAATGTGGCGCTATAAATTCCCGAAAAGTTCTTTTCTATCGATTAAAAAATATTTATTGATTTTTCGCTGTGCAGCAACGACCGGCGAAATCATTGACATGACCGAGCAGGACATGGTGGCGTTCCGCCGCAACGTGTACCTGACCATCCAGTCTTCACTGGACTTCCAAGAGGCAGCGCACAAGCTGATCAAGTACGAGCTGAAGCCGAAACTGGAGGTGGGCTAAAGGCTAAACATGCTTAAAAATTACTTTCACATACTGCTTGAACTTGTTGCACTGAAAATTTTAACATTCAATATATTGTTTTGTTTATCAATTCATTACGTCAAGTTCAAGTAGTACGCATGTGTTTTCTCTTTTCAAATACTCTCTCCATCAAGCTGAAGCAGTACACGCATACATATTTTTGTCTGTTTGCAGAACGAGCTGTGCCACATGATCGTGGACTGTTGCGCGCAGCAGCGCACCTACCAGCGCTTCTATGGCCTCCTCGCGGAGCGCTTTTGTCGTCTGCGCAAGGAGTTTCAAGATGCATTTGAGCAAATCGCGCGCGACACCTACAACGCCATTCACCGTTTTGACCACACCAAACTGCAGAACATGGCCAAATTTGTGGCGCACCTGCTCGCCACGGTACCGAAATGAATGCTCTATTAGTGTCCCATGGGGATTAATTTTTCCTGTTGAAATGAATGCTCTATTAATGCCCCATGGGGATTCATTTTTCCCATGTCTCAGGACGCAATCAGTTGGGAGGTGCTGAGCGAGATCAAGCTGAACGAGAGCGAGACCACCTCGTCGGGGCGCATCTACATCAAGACCATGTTCCTGGAGCTGGTCGAGATCATGTCGCTGGTCAAGGTGTACGAGCGCACTTGCGACCCGTAAGCCACATTTGCTATCAAAGAGAGATTTGTGTCTTTGGACTTGATCCGATCGATTGGAACTGATCTAGCCCCATTATCTAATCTGTGCATTTGAGCATAGTTATATTGCACTCTGGCGGCAGATCAACCTGCACTGATTTGTCCACTTTAGTTGGCCAGATTTGAACTGATTAATCTAATCACTTTGAGCCAGAAAATTGATCTGATATGGCAGATCACTTTTTGATTTCCTATTTACTTTGGCGTTGCAGCACGCTGCCGGGCGCATTCGAGGGCCTGTTCCCGCGCGACCATCCGCAGAACACGCGCTTCGCGATCAACTTCTTCTCGCTGATCGGACTGGGCGGACTCACGTAAGAGCCTTTTAGGGTTCAAAAATCGATTGATTGCCCCATTTGTGCGTCAGAATTGACTTGCGCGAGCACCTGGCCAAGTCGCAGGCCAAGGAGCGCAAGAAGGCAGTGAAGGCGGAGGTGTCCTCGTCCGACGAAGATTCTTCGAGTTCCTCGTCTTCGGAGTCTTCGAGCAGCAGCAGCAGTTCGTCGTCGGAAGAGGAGCGAAGACGCAAGCGCCGAAAGAAGCGAAGTGGGAGCAGAGAAAGGCACAGGGACAGGGACGAGGAGAAGCGGTCGAAGAAGCGAAGCGGTGGCGCAAGAGAGGAGCGCAGCAAGAAGAGACGATGAGAAGCGAAAGAGAGAGTCTAAAGACAAGAGAAGAAGAATGAGTGGAGTGCGATCAATGTTTGAATGAGAACTGCGTGTTCAATGTTCATCGTTCAGTTTTGTATTTTTTATCCATATTTGTTTGAAGTAAGCGCCCAATTTAATGATATTTGTTTGGATAAAAATGAAGGCCATAATTACTAATTAGTATTGGATTCCCAAGTATTATCTATTATTGCCACCAATTGACGTACATTAATTATTATTCTTTTCAATTATAATACATATACATATTGATTTTTTGGTAATGACTAATCAGTAATGACTTAATGATACCAAAAGGACGTCTTCGCCGACAAATTATTTTTTCTGCCCTTTCTTCAGAATAGTCAAATCAGCCTAATTTTGGTACCATTCCATTTAGCTCTTAGCCGGTTTTTTAATTCGGCTTGCCGTCCGGCCATGCCGTCCGTTCAAATCGAAGAAGGAGACGGTGGAAAATCGGACAAAGTGGTCCCAATGCAGACGGAGACGGAACCGGAGACTGATGCACTGGGACCGTAGTGTAATGTGTAAGGGAGCCTCACTCGGGAGTAGGTCAAACTATCTACAGACAAACTATCTACAAGAACAAAAAGGACAAACTATCTACATGGAAAAATTATCTACAAAATTCAAGTGGACAGTTATCTACCAAATTTAAACGTATCACATAAAGCCAAGCATGCCACAGGATCGGTAGGGGAAATAACAACAGTAACACACTCAACTTTGTCAGAAATGGTCAGAATTTGTTGATTTGGGTAGTGTAGATAGTTTGTCCATTTTGTTCTTGTAGTTAGTTTGTCCAGTACGCGACAACCCGCCGCAGACAACCCGCCGACGCGATAATATTAGAGAAACTTCTAATCTCAAAGTGTAGCCAATCGTGGCATTTTTGCTTAAGCCTATGCAAGCTTAAGCTTAGCTTAAGCCTAAGCTTATTTCTGGGCCTAAATTGTAGCCAAGTTTCTCTAATATTATCGCGTCGGCGGGTTGTCTGCGGCGGGTTGTCCTGACGAATAGTTTGTCCCCTACCCGCCTCACTCATCAGTCATCGCAGCACAGATCACACACACGCGCGCGCTAGCGCGCATCCGACTCTCCACTCTCCAGTGTAGCTAAGCGCTAGTGCATTGTCTAACTAGAGGCGACGGGGAGAGAAAAAAAACATTGGAAAGAGCACTTGCTCATTCTGCTGCTACTCGCGAGATGCGAAATCTGCTGCTGTATTGACTTCTTTGTTGGCGCTTTGCGTCGCATTTTGCATTTGCGTTTTGCGACATATTCACCGAAATCAATAAGAAATAGGCGACTAGACACTAAAATGGCCACATATGAAATATGCATTTTTTGAATTTCACATAGTATAAATTTTCTATTGACATAATTTCCCGTAAAAATTAAACCATTCTCATCCTCCAACATTTTTTCAAAATTTTCTACGCGACCTAAAAATATACCTGTTTAATATCCAAATTAATCGCATCACAGACGCAACACAAAACTCACCATCAATTACTAGTACAACTTATCGTCATAACTCATAATCATAATGTCGCCTGTCCAGAGTCTTTTCTGCAAAAAATGCGACAAGCGACTTGAAAACCAATACTTCGTTAAGTGTCCTTCTGTAGCAGACCACAAATTCTGTTTTGAATGCTCAAAGCATTTCATCAAAAGCCAGCGCCAATCGCAAGATATCCACTGTCCATCAGGAAAGAAATGTCTACTTAGCACAGGAATCAATTGTTGGACATTCATGTCCAGCGAGATTGAGCAGATACTTGGAAATGGCAAGTATTGATATGATAAAAAGCGAATTTTTTTTCTTTTCATAATACACGCAATTCAACCTGGAGCGTGAACAAGCTCAAGAATTCGACCACAACCAGCCTGAAACGAAGTGAGCACGCAATGATAAGTCGAAAGATCGAAACTGGACAAACCAGACCGCACATTAGGCTAAATCCTATTTGAGCTCGGCTTGGCTTTAAAACTTTGTAACTAACATTTTGCCGTAAAAGGGCTTGCAGAAACGATATAAAATTGGTGCAATTTGATTCCTCTAATATAGCGGAATCGAATGGCAATTTTTTGACAATATACGGTTTGTAAAAATTAGGCGCGCTCTTTCCTTTTATTAAAGATGAAATTTCGAGTCTGGAAGCTCAAATAGGATTTTCCCAAAATAATCAACACAACCAACTTTATTAATCATCAGTCATCACTTCACATTAATCATTATGCTATTGTGACCAAAATAGCTTTTATTTATTTCCGTTTCCATTTTCCAATAGATTCATTCTTGTTGCGACTTGTGCGTCTCATTCTTGTGGATGACTCCATCGCGCTTGCAAAAGCTGCAATTTTGCATCGTCACCATCTCTGCTCCATCGCCATCAGGAGTTGGCGTCCAATGGAACTTAAAGGTGGTAGCGATTGCATTGGTTTCACCTGGACCTTCCATGGGCATGAGCTCGCTCGTGCGGCAATCTAAAAGTGGAATATGCTAATTTCGAAAACAGCTTAGATGTGCCTTCTCTCTACCATCAAAATTTCGCTCCATCAGCATGCCCTGATAAGCGTGAGCGCTTCCGATCATCAGCACGTCCGCCAAGTTGTTGTCGACCAGGTATTTGGCTGCTTCGCGCAGAAACGCATCGTTGCTCAGGAATGAATTGTTCGCGTCCAGTGCTAAAAAGGAATTGTCCCAATTAAATCATATAACCCTGAAACTAACCATAATTCACTGGGTACCAACGCATCTCGTCATCACCTTGGCCAAGAGCAATTATGTTTGAAACTGCTCCAATTTTGGCAATCTCCTCAAGTGTTGCAGGAGATGTGATGTAACCGATGCCGTCGTTTTCTCGCTCAAGCATTGCCTCCCAAGCTTGCAGTTTGAAGTGTTTGTGAGCCTTTATCACAGTTACTTCTTCGCCGTATCCATACCTTAAATAGTTTTTCACGTTCATTTGATCTATGCAGCTGGCGGCATAGCAATTGACTTACTTTAAAATTATCTTGCCCAAGGGAAGAATTTGTTGGTTGCTCACAAGTTTTTCAACTTGTTCAATATCATTTAAGTTGTTATAGATATTTGGGTTGTAGGACAACAGCATTTTTGGTAAAAAATTTTATGAGTGTAAAGTGATTTTAATTTAAAAGTGTTTTTTGGCCTATAGTCGAACCGTTTAAATAGGGCGAATTTTTGAGAATCAAATTCGAGGCGAAAAATCACTAAAACGAAAAGCAATTATTGCTGAAATCGAGCACAAAAGACAAATTTTTTAAAAGCGAAATAACAAAAGACGAAATCACAAGAAATTGAACAATTTTTTAAAAGCGAAATAACAAAAGACGAAATCACGAGAATGCAATCTTCGCAATCTTTAGCTCGCCTTTTCTGTTTTCATCTTCCTTCTTTCTGCGCCATGCTCGGCTACAACGATCCGCTCTTCATTGAGCTGATGCGTCTGTACCAAGAGGTGCTGGTGTTCCTCACCAAGATGGTCAAGGAGCTGGGCCACAACTACACGGAGAAGGACTTGCGCGACTGGATCTGGAACCACCTGAAGAGCGGACAGGTTAGTTGAACTGCTTGAACTTGTGGGAAAATGAAATTTTTCAACAGGTTGTGCCCGGCTATGGACACGCGGTGCTGCGCAAGACCGACCCGCGCTACACATGCCAACGCGAGTTTGCGCTGAAACATCTGCCCAACAACCCAATGTAAGCAAAAAGCCGATCCTTATCATTGATCTGATCACTGATTGAAGATCAAGTTGGAAAGTGATCAGACCAAAAACTGATAAAGTTTGGAAGTGATCAGATCAAAAATTGATCAAGTTGGGAAGACTTAGCTATTTTGTGTTTGTAGGTTCAAGCTAGTCTCCAACGTGTACAAGGTGACGCCGGACATTCTACTGGAGCAGGGAAAGGTCAATAACCCGTGGCCGAATGTGGACGCGCACTCGGGCGTGCTGCTCCAGTACTTAGGCATGAAGACACTGTGCTGTTCGGTGTGAGCCGGGCGTTGGGCTGCCTCTCCCAATTGATCTGGGCACGCGGAATGGGACTGCTGCTGGAACGACCAAAGTGCACAGCACCGACGGGCTGATCAAGCTGGCCAAGGCGGCCAAAGGAGAGAAATAAAAACAGAAATTTCCCACACAGTTCCCCTCTCACTCTGGTAGATCCATATCCAAAATTTCACACACTATTTCGTTGAAGCGATCTGTGCTGTGAGCCACCCCAAATTCGCATTATTTGCGCGCTGATGGGTTGTATGTTTTGACCATGACAGGATTGTAAATTAGGCCAAAAAATTGATCTGATTTGACAGATCACCACTTTTTGATTTCCTATTTACTTTGGCGTTGCAGAACGCTGCCGGGCGCATTCGAGGGCCTGTTCCCGCGCGACCATCCGCAAAACACGCGTTTCGCGATCAACTTCTTCTCGCTGATCGGGCTGGGCGGACTCACGTAAGAGCCTTTTAAGGTTCAAAAATCGATTGATTGCCCCATTTGTGCGTCAGAATTGACTTGCGCGAGCACCTGGCCAAGTCGCAGACCAAGGAGCGCAAGAAGGCAGTGAAGGCGGAGGTGTCCTCGTCCGACGAAGATTCTTCGAGTTCCTCGTCTTCGGAGTCTTCGAGCAGCAGCAGCAGTTCGTCGTCGGAAGAGGAGCGAAGACGCAAGCGCCGAAAGAAGCGAAGTGGGAGCAGAGAAAGGCACAGGGACAGGGACGAGGAGAAGCGGTCGAAGAAGCGAAGCGGTGGCGCAAGAGAGGAGCGCAGCAAGAAGAGACGATGAGAAGCGAAAGAGAGAGTCTAAAGACAAGAGAAGAAGAATGAGTGGAGTGCGATCAATGTTTGAATGAGAATTGAGAACTGCGTGTTCAATGTCCATCGTTCAGTTTTGTATTTTTTTATCCATATTTGTTTGAAGTAAGCGCCCAATTTGATGATATTTGTTTGGATAAAAATGAAGCCATAATTAGTATTAGATTCGCGAGTATTATGTATTATCTATTATTGCCATTAATTGACGTACATTAATCATTTATCATTTTTCTTTTCAACTAGGTATAATACAAAGGTAGATAAGTATCTATACGTATTTGATTTATGGATAATGAGTAATGACTAATGACAATGATACCAAAAGGACGTCTTTTTTGCGCCGACAAATTATTGCCAGCAACTACACAATTAAGAATTAATCCACTCGCATTATTAATTAGGATTGATGATTATTTTTTAGTTTTTTTCTTTCTTTTATATGCAGGTTGGTCTATTATTGCAATTTCTGAATGTATTCAAACATGGAGCTGGAGACCGATCCAATTCGTGCGAAGCGCTTTAAAGCGTCTCCCATCGACCAGCATTCGCATGGGATGGAAGCGAGGTTTTGGAATTTTGCGAAAGAATTAATCCGTTTTTCCAATTCAGGCCCAAAAGGCGATGGCTGTGCAATGAATTGGTTTGCGAATTTTGTCGTGCTATTTCGGCCGAGAAAGCATCGGATCAAATTTTGTTGACCGCTCGCAACATTTACACGTACGCGGAGCGCCAATTTCGCAAAAAGGTTAACCAAATTGAATTTAAAAATTGCATAAAATATTTACACTTGTTACTTCAGCGGCTGATTTTTCAAGTTGCAATCGACTTTCTCAAAGCAAATTTGAACAACGGGAAACAACTCGGAATTTACATTGATCGAGTGACTGGGCGCAAATATAGCGAAGAACACGTTCTTGAGATCGCGGTACATGTCGTTTGGGTGAACAGGGGATTGGCCATAACTTAATGATAGATGAAGCTAGAAGAGAGATCCAAATGGGAATGAATAGGGCTATAGATGCGCTACAAAATGATGTTCAAGTCGGAATTGACAGTTTACTAAATTTTAAGCAAATTGAATTTTTTGAGTAAACCAGATCTTTACCGAGCAACTTTGAGCTTTCCAATGGCATCCAATTCAAATTTTTAGCTTAAGCTTTAACCAAGTTATGGCTTCTCAAAGTACCCCGTCGCCCAAACGATCTGCTCTGTGTTGAGGGCTCACGTCTAATTTATAAATTTTGTTCATAGCTCAATCAAAGGGAATGGGATTGCAAATTCCATTTGGAGGCCAACCAGTTCCATTTGTGCATTCATGTATTGGAGTCTCGTGTATTGTCCAGAGAGGTCGCGTCCAAGGTAGGCAGGCTAACTAATGAAGGAATGGCACAGCCCAAGTGTTGGCCAGACAATTGAGCACCAAGGCGGACAATTCAAAAAGTAATTTAGTGAACATTTAGCTCATTCGACTCGAAATGGTTATGCCATGTCAAATTGTTAGCTGAAGACTATTCTCAAGCCTAAGCCAACTTCTGAGCCAAAAGTGTAGCCAATCATGGTAATTTTAGCCAAAGTCTCTGCAAGCTAAGCTTAGCCTAAGCCTAAACTTACTAAGCCCAAAATCCCAAAGTTTAAGCCTAATTTCTAAGCCGAAGGTGTAGCCAAGTAAATTTGACATTTGATGCCCAATTGTCCGCCTTGGTGCCTAGTTTTTGCTACCCAGCTATCAGGACATCATCCACATTACTTTTAGGCGCGCTGCACTCAAATCTATGTTGACCAGTGTCAGTTCAATTGCGCCGAAATGCAGTGCTTTTTGCGCCTAATTGCGCCGCTGATTCGGCCCATCCAAATGAATATGCACTACCACTTCTTCCAGCGCAAACCCGTCAAGGGGTTGGCGCGCTTCTTGAGCGCAATGGGCGGCTACATTGATTCGGTTGAACTGTTCGCGGACCAATTCCATTCTGAAGTGCTGTGCCGGGCGTTGAGCAAGTGCAACAAAATGCACATTTACGGATCGTTGAGTGCCCCCAATGTGCCCATAATCGTCCAATGGCTCAACGCAAACAATGGCAAAAAGTGCCTCTTTCTTTGGCAGAACGAATTGAACGACGGACTGACGCTGCTGCTGGACGAAATCAAAAAGGTTAGCACTAAGATTTGATTCAAAAAGTTAAGGTTACCTAGGTTAAGAATAGCTTAAGATGAAAGTTAGCTAAGATTTGATTCAAAAAGTTGGCTTAAGTTTTGAATTAAAAAGGTTAGCCTAGGTTAAGATTAGCTTAAGTTTTGGGTCTGAGTTAGCTTAAGTCTCGGTTCAAAAGAGTTCGTAAGGTTTGAATTTTAAAAGTTAGCTCTAAGCTTTAGCTTCCTGAATCATTTTATATTTGTAAGTCAAGGCTTTTTGTGTTTTAGGATTTTGTGCGCGCAACCACCAAAAGCCGATTTGTTGTGCGCCTAGAATTGCGCCGGCCATTGACAGGATTCGTTCTGAGCAATGATCTAACTGGGGAATGGCTGGAATTGCGTTGCTGCACGAGCGTCAAGAATGGCGGATTTCTTTGCGTGCTGAGGCGTTCCCCCGAAGCCGAGTTGGAGAACAATGGGAACGAGGACTTGGAATTTGAAGCCGAAATGAAGTCTATGATTCGCTTGAAATGAGAAATCGGGTGTTAATTTGTTAATGTTTTTAATGGTGTTTTTAATGTTAATTAAAATTTTCCAAGTCGAACAAAATGAACATCAAAAACCCTAAAACCGTGGTTGAGCAGCTACCTACACGACATATCTATTTGATTATTTGAATTTTTTATTCGCCTTTTTCCGAAATAGCAATTGAGAATCAAATTCAAGACTTGGAATAGGCATTAGGCACCCTGCCGGGGGCAGAAAGAAGGCCACTGCTGGTGCTGAATGTCTCTAGAATCACCCGATACCGAGAATGACCACCAGGGGTGCACGAAACGCCACTTTTTCAAATCCGAAAACGAAATCTGAAAAACGAAATCGGCCAAAAAAAATCCGAAAACGAAATACGAAACGACCAAAAAGTACGAAAAACACGAAAAACGAAATTTCGTGCACCCCTGATGACCACGTGCCAAATCCGTAGAAACCAGTTTAGGTATAACTTTTAAGGTTCATGTTTTGACTTTTTTTATTTCTTCTACATACTTACGTAAGCTTCTATTATTCTATTTTAAACGTGAAGAGAGGCGGCGGGAGAGCTTAGAAAATTCGAGCAGCAGCCAGAACGCCCCAGCTGAGAGAGGGAGAGAGAGAGCGCTCACTCTGCTGCTCTGCTTTATTTGTTATTTGTTTACGACTCTGCCCCGCTGCTGCGCTGTTAGGTTGTGTTGTGGTCCTTGGTCATTGGCGCTCCAGCTGTGGGGCTGTTTTTTATTTCAACTCCAAACACCACACTGCTCACTAGTCCGTTGGGGGGCATACTCCATAGCTACTACTTCTCCGTGTTTCTCGCACATTCCATATTCTTCCCGCATTTTGTGGACGAATGTTTTTTGGTGTTTGCGACAAATATAAACAGTGGCCTGTGCACTCCATTTCCATTCTCACTTCCCTATCCCATACTGCGTCATTTGCTAACATCATTCGCTTACCAAGCTACCACCAATTTGTTCAAAAAATGTTGACATTTGGTGTCCCAATGTCCCAAATTCGAGTCCACCCCAACTCGACCAGACCCAACTCGATCATACACAGTGTGCCCTGGGGGCCCGCAAGTCAAAGAGGGGTTAGTCTGGTCGAGTTGGGTTGACCCCCCCCCCCCAAATTCATGAGTCATGACCAAATAGCACGCCCTTTTCATAAAAAGCTTAATAATCTCATGTCCCAGCTAGAACTTGATTCTGCGCTTTTAATTTGTGCCAAACAAATTCCAAGTTTATGCAGTTTTTAACACAACTAGTTTAAGCTTAAGAGCTATAAACAAGGCTTAATTAGGCAAAATGAGTCTCACATTTTATGCAAAGCATTTAACCAGACTAGAACTTTAGAATTTAAAAGCTAAAAACGTAACTTATTTATAATTAGTCTAGGTAATCCAACTCCCAATTGTGTCAAATGTTTCGCGAATGGCATTTTATCCCTCGCTTTACGCGAATTGACAATAAACAATTATTTTTCACAATCATTCAATGTTTAACCTTCGTTCCCATTTTTAGAGAATTTATTCTTCATTTCTTCAACCAAATTAAAAGCATTCTTCAAAAGACAAAAATGCCCAAAGCGAACGCGATCGGCATTGACCTGGGCACCACGTACTCGTGTGTGGGCGTGTTCCAGCACGGCAAGGTGGAGATCATCGCCAACGACCAAGGTTCGGGGGTCACTTCGACTGATATAGTGGATGCCCGAAGAAAAATGAACCATGAGCCGTTCCCAAATTGAGCTCAAAATTGAATCAAGTGTCGTTGAAAAGCCCAAAATGTGCTTTATCCCGATTGTATATTCGGTTATCGATTGCCTCAACAATTTGCCAATTTATGGCCATTGGCAAAATGTTGGTAAAAAATCGTCGATTTTCACCATTTTTGGAAATAATTTGGCCAAAACTGAACTAATCAGTTTGGATTCATATGCCATTTTGTGCCACAGTTCTATCAAACCAATTCCAATGCTCACATCTGGCCATATTCTTTGCACGAATTTATGGCTCACAAAATGCCTTTGGCACTCAAACAAGTCGACCCATTTTCCGGTTCAAGCCATGTTTTGGCCATGTACTAAACGACTAAAATTGCGAATCTTTACTTTCAGGGAATCGAACCACGCCCTCCTATGTGGCCTTCACGGACACGGAGCGTCTGATCGGCGACGCCGCCATCAACCAGGTGGCCATGAATCCGGCCAACACGGTGTTCGGTGAGTGAGCAAATTTGGGGATAGACTGAGTTATGTCAAAAAATTCAAATTTCTTCCGCCGATTATAGACGCCAAACGCCTGATCGGGCGCAAGTTCGACGACCCGGCTGTGCAGGCGGACATGAAGCATTGGCCCTTCAAAGTTGTCAAAGGCGAGGGCGGACGCCCCAAAGTGCAGGTGGAGGTCAAAGGCGAGCAGAAGACCTTCTTCCCGGAGGTACACTTTGTCAAAATAACGAAAACTTGCAAGTTGGCTATGCCAAAAAGTCAAAAAATGGGATACCTATAGCAAAACGTGATTTGATTTGACTGAACGTTTTGGACTCGATCGACTCGAGATCGATTGGAATGCCAAGTTGCAATCTCCTAAATGTGTTTCAATTGGCCCCTTTGCGTGCAGGAGATCTCGTCGATGGTGCTGACCAAGATGAAGGAGACGGCTGAGGCGTACCTGGGCCAGCCGGTCACCGACGCGGTGGTCACGGTGCCGGCATACTTCAATGACAGCCAGCGCCAGGCGACCAAGGATGCGGGCGCCATTGCCGGTAAGCTTGGGCGTGATGAAATATTTATGGGGCAAATCTTGGTAATCAATGAGAATTAGGCAATGATCATTGACTCATTCGATAGCCAAGAATGTGGACTATTTAATCAAAAAAAGTTTTATTCAAATTGGCCAATCCATTGTTGATATATGATTTTTTGAATGAACTTGACCCCAACGTCTGTTCAAATATGGCCAAGTTTTTTGGCCATAACTTTGGAATGACTTGATCAATCGAGTCCAATTTTTTTTGCTCCGATAGCCCTAAGTGTTGGCTATCAAATCATACCAAAATCACATTGCTTGGGATGCCTTTGTTCGAGAGAGGAAATAATCTGGCGCCGAAATGTGGGCCGGTCCGAGCAGTAAAAGGCCCCCTATACGCCACTCAAAAAATGAAAACTGCCCAAAAAGCACTTTCAAATATTCCAACCTTTGGAGAGAGGTTGGACTTTCTTATTACTCGATAAAAAATGTTTTGGCGCTTTAACACTTCCCCAATTTTGAGGGCTGAACGTGTTGCGCATCATCAACGAGCCGACAGCGGCGGCGCTCGCCTACGGGCTGGACAAGAAGGGGCACGGAGAGCGCCACGTGCTCATCTTCGACCTGGGCGGCGGCACATTCGACGTAGATACATAATTTTGGAATATTTTAAATTGATTTTTGTTTTTTTAGGTGTCCATTCTGACCATTGATGAAGGCGTCTTCGAGGTGAAGTCCACCGCTGGTGACACACATCTGGGCGGCGAAGACTTCGACAATCGAATGGTAACGAAATTAAGTTTAAAAAAAATGTTCAACAACATTCGAAATTGGTCGAAAGTTCGAACAAAAGATTCGAAAGTCGAACGTCTAACAACATAATTTGTTAGAAAATTCAAAAAAAAAGTCTAACAATTCGAAAGTCGAACATGTCTGACAAAATAATTCGCCAAAAGTCGAACATGTTCAACAATTGCCACAGGTGAACCACTTTGTGGCGGAGTTCAAGCGCAAGCACAACAAGGACATGGCCGCCAATCCGCGCGCACTGCGTCGTCTGCGCACCGCTTGTGAGCGCGCCAAGCGCACACTGTCCAGCTCCACACAGGCAAAGTGAGTTGGAAAAACCACATAATTTCTTAGTGCACGAGGCATTATGGCCAACGATTTTGATGTCAGAATCATAACTTGGCCAAAAACCCAAACCAATCAATAAAATCGGCATACAAAAATTTCTTTTCGGGATTAAAAAGCGACTATTATGGTAAGGATTTGTTCAAATAAGGAAGGAATTTTGGAGTGTCAGTCCGATCGCGGGCAAGTCCTCTCGTACTCTTCCTAGTCAAATCTAGGCAAAAATGGGGTCAAAAAATGACTTCATTTGGCGTTCGAACAATTTGTGGCGTTTACGTCTTCACATTCTGTGCCCCCAAATTGCAGCATCGAGATTGACTCGCTGTTCGACGGCATCGACTTCTACACGAGCATTACGCGTGCCCGCTTCGAGGAGCTGTGCGCCGACTTGTTCCGCTCAACGATGGAGCCGGTGGAGAAGGCGCTGCGTGACGCCAAAATGGACAAGAGCCAAGTGCACGACATCGTGCTGGTCGGCGGCTCCACTCGCATCCCCAAGGTGAATATGGCAAACGAATTCTTCCCAATCCTCTTCTTTTTGTTTATTTACTTTCCCATCACTTCCACGTTTATCTTCATCTCTTCACCTTCATCATCACTTGTTTATCATCTTCTTCATCCTCTTCCTTTTCTTATACTCATCTTGTCCCCCAATCCCTTCCTTTCATCTTCCTTTTTATTACCCATCTCTTATTTTTTTCTTCCTCGCCTCACAAGCGTCTTATCATCACTTGATTTAGTCTCTTAATTTCCTTCTTCTTCATCCTCTTCTTCCTTTTCTTATACTCATCTTATCTTAATCCCTTCCTTTCATCTTCTTTTTTATTACCCATCTCTTCCTTTCTTTTCCTTTTTCTTCCTCATCCTCGCCTCCGTCTTCATCCTGACTTGTTTTAGTCTCTTCATCATCTTTCCTGCTCTTTTCTATACTCGCCTCGTCTTTATCTCTTCCTTTCATCTTTCAATTGTTCACTGCTCTTCTTTCCCTCATCACTTTATTAGCATCCTCCTCCTCCTCCTCTTTACATTGCTCTCTCATATCTTCCCTACCATTATTCATCTTCCCCAAACTCTTCCTTTTGAGCTCTTCATCATCCTCATTCCTCCTCCACAATTCGCATCTCTTCATTTTGACCGCTTCCTCATCTTCTCTTGCGCAGGTGCAAAAGCTGCTGTCGGACTTCTTCTCGGGCAAGGAGCTGAACAAGGGCATCAACCCGGACGAGGCGGTCGCGTACGGGGCCGCAGTGCAGGCGGCCATCCTGTCGGGGGACCGGCACGAGAGTGTGCAGGAGCTGGTGCTGCTTGACGTGGCGCCCCTCTCGCTGGGCATCGAGACCGCGGGCGGCGTGATGACGTCGCTGATCAAGCGCAACACCACCATTCCCACCAAGACGGCGCAAACGTTCACCACCTACGCGGACAACCAGCCCGGTGTGCTCATCCAGGTGAGGGAGAGGGGGAAATTTGAGGAGCCATAACTCGCCAAATTTTGGGCTAAAAATTTGTATGAGATGTATTTGGAAAGCTCAAAGTGTGCTCTAATCAGTGGTCGTATAGCCCAAAAAGTGGCCAAGTTATGGCCAAATGTTTGAAAAAATTAGAGATTTTGGGGTTTTTTGGCCAAAACTCGGCCCAAACTGGTTCAAATTAATTCCCTCCCAAATGCCATTTTGTAGAGCTTCCTTGGCTCTATCCATTCACTTCTCTTCTCGCTCTATTCCTTGCCAAAGTTATGTATGGCTCGTCAAATTGAGGGATGATTTTTCGAATTTTACCGCCAAAACTGAACGAACGAACCGATCGATATTCTGATTTGTCTTATAAACAAAGCCCATTCTATTATATTCATTTGATCCTTTGGCCACTGTTCAAAATGTGGTCAATCGATAAAATGAGGTCTCGGAACAACAACACCAAATTCATTTTTATCGATTGATCGAACTTTTTTGGCCAATCCAAAATTTGAATGCGCCAAATCATTTTTGCAGGTGTACGAGGGCGAGCGCGCCATGACCAAGGACAACAATCTGCTGGGCAAGTTCGAGCTGGCCGGCATTCCGCCGGCGCCGCGCGGCGTGCCCCAGGTCGAGGTCACGTTCGACATTGACGCCAACGGCATTCTGCACGTGGCGGCCCAGGACAAGTCGACCGGCAAGCAGAACCGCATCACCATCACCAACGACAAGGGGCGCCTCTCCAAGGAGGAGATTGAGCGTATGGTGCGCGAGGCGGACCAGTTTGCCAAGGAGGACGAGCAGCAGCGGGCGCGCATTGGCGCCAAGAACGCGCTGGAGTCGTACTGCTTTCACATCAAGCAGACGGTGGTGGACGACGAAACGGTGAGGATCCCCTAAGGAAGTTATTCGCCTGATCAATGGTTGATCACTGATCTGTGGCAATCAAAGGTGATCGATTTGAGCGATCAAAGTTTGGACTTTTGACGATGCATTTTGAGGACATTGAGTGACCGATCAGTGTTTGTGAATCAGACTTTGAAACCGCCGATCAGTTTCCGATCACCAATGATTGTCTTGATCGGTCCCAGATCAGCACTGATCAACGATTTTAATCATTGTGGATCACCACCGATCAGTCACAGATCAATATTGTGCAAATTTTAATTGCAAAATTTTTGCATTGAGTGCCAAATGGCATTCATTGATTTCACATTCCCGGCTCAGATGCGCGACAAGATTGGGGCCGAGGACCGCCAGAAGGTGGCGGACAAGTGCGCGGAGACGCTGCGCTGGCTGGACGCGAACCAGACGGCGGAGCGCGACGAGTTTGAGCACCACCAGCGCGAGCTGGAGACGGTGTGCAACCCGATTGTGGCCAAGCTGTACCAGCAGCAGTCGGCTGGCGGCGGCGCCGGCGGAATGCCAGACGGCGGAGCACCGAAGGGAGCAGCCAAGGCGGGCGGACCGACCATTGAGGAGGTGGACTGAGCAAGTGAAGAGATGAAACGACGAAAGATGTAAGGCCACCCACTCTTAAATTTGACGCGGGACGTCGGATCTCCCTCCCCTTTTACATATATTTTGATGGACCACATTTGTTCGTTTGGTTGGCACAAATACTATTGACATTTTATGCTTGGATATACTCGTATACAGTGTATAAGTATACATATTACATACATATACTATGTATTTTTCTTTACGATGTGTAGCCACTATTCTATTTTTGCGATCGATAAAACTGACTTTTCTAGTGGTCGCTAAAATGTTGTTTTCTGCGATACAGCTAATGATCCGAGAAATGGATTGACAATTAGGTAACGCGTTTTGGTTAAGCAAGTTGTTCAATTTTCAGATTTTTCGTGATCCAAACATTTAGTAAAAGCGCCAACAGAAATGGAAAGCCCTCCCTCTGAACCATTCAAGCGTGCTCGTTCAGTCACCGAAGCAGAACTCTGCGCTGATCAAGAGCGGCAGGAGTCGATGGTGATCTGCTCAGAGTCTCAACGACCAAGGTTTGTATTTGCAATGCAAACAACAAACCAAATCGCGCACTCAGAGATTAATTTGTTTTCCGGTCCAATCGGTTGTTGCCAAATGAATTGGTTCGCGAAATTTGTTGCGCCATCCCGGCGGTGAATGCGTCGCACACAATTCTGCTCACAGCCCGCAACATGCACACGTATTTGGCCGCCAAATTCCGCAAACAGATTGTGTGTTGGGATTGCGTGATTTTTTGAAAACCACAAACCCCCCACCCTACCTGTTCAGCTCATCTATCGAGATGCGATCGCCTTTCTAAGGGCAAAGGCTGACGAACAATGCAGCATTGAAATTTCGATTGACCGACGAGTGGCCCGGAGCAACACGAACGGGCACATTGTGGTGGGTTGGAATTCCTGTGTTGCGGCGTTTGGGCAACGGTGCCATTTAAGAAGCCACATAACGCGCGGCCAAGACTCAAGCAAAACATTTGAATTTCCAAAGTCCCAAACTGGTCCATTCAATTCCCTCCCAAATGCCATTTTGTAGAGCTTCCATTGCTCTCTCTATCCAATCACTTTTGGGGCCTCACTTCTATAGATCTATTCTTGGCCAAGTTATGGCTTCTCAAAGGCACCTGTCGCCCAAACGACGTGAACCGCTGTATGTTGAAGCTCATTTCCAACCTGTTTTCCCCTATTCTTGCGCACACACAGATCCATCAGGGGCAATCCATAGGCAAATTCGGAACGCCAAAGTTCCAGCTCAAAACCAACCAACTGCACATTCGAATGAGGGCAATACAGGTGAGCATATACAGTCTGGTTGACCGAGGTGAACCTTTTTTTGTTCTTTTTAAATTTAAGCCAAAAATAACCTGAAAAATGAGATTGAACAAAATCACAATCGAACAGGCAAGCGTTTCAGTGCCAGTGTCTTTAAGGGGCCATAACTCAGCCAATTTTAAGGCTAGGAAAGGGTATGAGATGTCATTAGAAAGCTCAAAGTGTACTCTATCCAATGACCTGTTCAGCTCTAGGGTTGGCCAAGAATTGGCCAAATGTTTGGAAAAATCCGGCCAATTTCCGATTTTTGGCCATAACTTGTTCAAAACTGGACCAAGTAATTCAGACTTGCAACATTTTTGTAGAGCTTCCATAGCTCTATCGATGAATTCAAGAACTCTGTTTTAGCTTCATTCATTGTCCAGTTATGTCCCGTCAAGCACCCTGGCGCTGTAACCTTCCCCATCCGTCAATTTGACCATCTCTCAACTCTCAACGCACACTGTTCGACCAAATCATGCCTTTTACACACATTTTCTTAGTGCGCTTATTCGACGTGTTGGCTTGATGACGAACAACTGGAGAGCGCCCACATGCACTACTTTTTGCGCTTGATTGCACCGCTGCTCCAGCCGATCGCGTTGTGCCTGATCTACACAACGCACCAATCAGTCGAGAGGTCGATGCGCTTCCTGAACACACAGCGCTGTTGCATTGGACCGGTTGAACTCAGATCGGGCCAATTCAATGCAATCAGCGAGCCGTTGGCCAACTACAACAGTCTTCACATTCTGGGACCATTGGGCGATCTGGACGTGCCGAAATTCATTCAATGGCTCACCGCAAAGAAAAAGGGAGCGCCGAAAAAGTGCTTCTTTACATGGGTGATCAATCTGGATGATGGGCAACTGACTCGGCTATTGGACGCAATCGAAACGGTACCATTTTTCTCTTGAGATGCGCCGCACAAGCGGCTCTTGGCAATCAGCAATCAAGGCATTGATCAGGCTGATAACGAACGTCCAAAAGGGGCTGCAGATTTATTTAAATCTTAGCTTTTTGAGTATGGATTCTAGCAGCAAATACATCATATAAATTTGTATCCACGTGCTTCTGTTGCAGGATTTTGTCGGTGCAACGAGCACGTGTCAATTTGTTGTACGCCTTAAATTGCGAGACGTGTTGATTGAATGCACTGTGCGCAATGAATGCACGCGTGAAAGGCTCGAATTGCGCTGCATGGATGCCAGGGACGGAGTGTTCGCCTACGCATTGAGTCGCAACTTGGACAACAGTGATGCGGAGAAGCAAACTTTAGCAATGCTTAACGCATGCGGTTCCAACACAGTGATTGTTTTGTGATGAGCTGACGAGTGGTGTTTTGTCTATTTGCATTTGTATCCCATGCACACTTCTCTGATGCTATTGCAGGAACGATTTTTTGCGTAAAATAATTGGCCAAATTATGGCCAAAATTTTTGAAATAAGAGATTTTTGGAGTTTTTTGGCCATAACTTGACCCTAAGCCCCCAGTGCTCAGGAAGGTTTATCAGTTATTATTATTACTTTTCCAAAACATTCGGCGCTTCCAAATTCCCATTTTTTGCGCGGCTTATGCAACAAAGAAATGTATTTCAATTTTACAATAATACTATAATGCCTTTGGACCACACGTCAAAATATATAAGTTTCAACTTTTAATGTGTGCCTTTTTCTCAGTTTCTCACACACTCAACGCTTTTGTGTTTTGTAGATTTTGTAGACCTGGAACAAATGTTTTCCCAAATTTAGCGCTCAAATTCTCACTCCGAAGATGACATTCGCGGAAATGGCGAACGTGACGATGAGCACGCCGAGCACCACAGCGCCGCCAATGATGTAACCAGTGTTGGCTGTCTGAATTTCAAAAATAAGTTTTTTTAGTTTGGCAACCCAAAAGGGCATTTAATACTCTTAAAATGACGCAAAGTCAATTGTAAATGGGATACAATATATTGCGATATATTTCGAAAACACACAAGTCCAATAGCATAATGACTTAATGACTAATGAACGAAAGCACCAACCCTATTATCACTTTGAGTACCATATTTAATAAATGCGAGGGGATTAATTCCGTACCAAATAATTGAAAAACGTACCAAATTAGTTAAAAAACGTACCAATTGGTACGTAATTAACCTTTTCCGTTAATAAATAAATCTGCTCGGCCTATTCCCTGGACCTTTTTGAGCTCGAGATTTGCTTAGCCTCTTTTGACAAGTGCTTCCACTATGAAACAATTTGTGTGGAAAAATTAAAATCCAATTTGGGTAATGTGGGTTCAATTCCCACTGGCGCATATCCCTTTCCTTTGACAGTTCAACTCAACCCTTGACCCTTCCGACTGGTACAGTTCAGCGCCGAACGTTTCAGCGCCAGGCGGCTGTTTGAGGGGCCATAACTCAGTCAATTTTAAGGCTAAAAAAGTGTTTGAGATATCATTGGAAAGTTCAAAGTGTGCCCTATCCAATGATGGTTTCAGCTCTAGGGTTGGATAAGAAATGGCCAAGTTATGGCCAAATGTTTGGAAAAATCGAGGCCAATTTCCGATTTTTTGGCCATAACTTGTTCAAAGGCTGAATCAAGCAATTCAGGCTTGGCACAATTTTTGTAGAGCTTCCATAGCTCTATTCAATGAAGAATGAATCCAAGAACTCTGTCTTAGCTTCGTTCCTTGTCCAGTTATGTCATAAAACAGCCTGGCCTGAAACGTGGGCGCTGAAAGCTTACCCGCCCTAACCACGGATTCCCTTTTTTATTTTTCTCCAATTTTCACCTCAGCCTGCTGTTGGCGTTGGTTGGCCGCAACAGTGTTGTCTGCGGATGCGTGCGCCGCCAGTCCAGCCACACTCAGGCCATCCGTGTCCACCACGAACTGCCCTAATTTGCCACCGTTCGACGCAATTGCCTGAAAATTGATTTTGGAATTTTTGGAAATAATAAAACTACGTTTTGTACCTGTTCCAGGGCCAGTGCTGTGCCCTGTGCGTCGGGAATCTCCTCCTTGGTGAGGGCCTCTGCCTCCACAATTACAAAACTTGGGCCTAGGTCACTTTGAAATCGGTGGACCCATTCTCTTGCTGAAAAATAGGAGCCCTTGCGCAGCTTCACAATCTCAAAGTCCAAAAATGTGGATCCGATTGCGGCCAGCAAGGCGTGGCGCAGCTGAATGGGACCAAATTGAAGAGGCATTTAACGAATTTAGACGCACATCTTCGGCAATTTGTTCGCGCAGCTTGACGGAGTCACCGCTCTGCGGGTCCTCGAACGCGGGGCGCCACTCAATCTCCACCAGGTGTATCGTGAACGGCGTTCGGAAGGCATTCGCTAAAAATGGAAACACATTTGAAATGTGTATTCCAACCAATTTTCACCTCTCTGCTGCACATCCATTGCACTCATTGTGGTCACTTCTGGGGTGGTGTGCTGTTGCTCCTCCTCCACCGCATTGCCCATTTCAGTTGCCATTTTCGTCTCTGCCCCTTCCTCTTCCTTCTCATTCTGCAAATGCAAATGAAGTACTGCTTGAATTTGTTAGCCCTAAAGAGTGCCCATCAAATTCAAACAGTTCAATTTTGACACAAATTCTACATTTTCTGAACTGTTCCAATTTGTTTTCACATCAAGTTCAAGAAGTTCAACGCGCTTTTCACCTTTGCATCGTCCGCAGCAGCAGTCGCACTGAGCTCAGTGGTCGCCTCTTCTTCGTGCGGCGCCACCATGCCATGGCCGTCGGGCATGTCGCCTCTGGTCGCCTCAGTGTCCTGTTCCTGCGCCTCATGCCCACCGGGCACAGGCACTTCGGTGCTCTCCTCCCCTTGCTGTCGGGGGAAGATGGGCAGTGTTCTTATTATTCTTTTGTCCACCTTTATGGGGATTGGCGCCTGCGAGATCACACCGATGTTAACCGGCGCACAAAATAGGAAAACAAGTATGATGCGGAAGTTCATTTGTCTCAATTTTGGATATTCTAAAGTATGTTTTTGTTAATCAACTCCAAAATGCGAAGCACTCGAAAAAAGCATATAAATTAAAAGTTCTAAAAAACTAAAAATAATTGGGGGGCAACAAATTTTCTGGAATTTGAAAGCATTAGAGAAAGGAATGGTGGCCAATGCGGGGGGGATACAAAGAAGAGCGGGAATAAAATTTAGGCCACACAGACTCTCTTTGCGGCTGTCGGACGCGTCAACACAAAATAATGCACATCTTTTTTTTTGAAGTAAACGTAAAACCAATGGTGCTGCTGATCGCAAATGGGATGGCAAAACCAAATGGAAATGAATAATTCTGGCCTGGGAATCTGCGATAAAATGGGCGGCGGCAAAAATTCCATTTTCCTCGGACACCAATCATCGCTTATGTTTCTCTGAAAGGGAGATGGGAGTGGGACGGAATCGGCCAGCCGACTCCCAAATGGAGGAAAGTGGTGCCGGACAAGGATTGAACGGCCGTTTTTATTATGCAGGCGAACGGGCGACGGGGGAGGGGAGGGCGCCAACTGTGGCCGATTCTGCACAAAATTCCGTATAACCGGCGTTCAAGTTGAATCATCGGCGGCGTCGAAAAGTGAATAATCAGTCAGCCGCAAACAAACGAGCCACACCACCATTTGGCTGTTGGGGACCACACCAGAAGAGGAGAGTGTGCTGCAAAAAGCATTGGAGATTGGGCTGAACGGCCAAAAGTACCAACGGAAGTGCTGACTTTTGCCTTCTCCAATGTTCCTTTGGCCGCTCTCAGTACGCCAACTTCCGTCGCGCTGATTCATTGGCATAATATAGCAATAGCAACGTGCAATTTACGCTGTGATGTCACACGGATCAACTGTAAAACGATCTCGCAACCGAGTTTAGGCGAGTTCCCAATCTCTTTTCCGCGCATTTCGTATGTTTGTTGGCTCATAGCGGCAAACGTTTCATTCGCCAGTCCCGCGACTTTTGGAGGCATTTAGCACTTAAGTGAATCGTTCCTCCCAGCAGTCCTTCATTTTCAGTGGATAACAGCATGCTCTACATTCTAGATGTAGGGAGTGGTGAAAGTGAGAGAGAAATAATTGAAATAAAGGAACGATGGACACTCAGACTTTGAATCCAAGAAATCCAAAACTTCAAAGTTACAATTATTCCCATTGGCAACAAAGAAATGTATTTCAATTTTACAATAATACCAATGCATTTGGCACCACTCACACGGTGTGGTCAAAAATAATTCTCACACACACATAACACAGTTGTTGTCGTTCGATATTCGATTGAACAATGCGCGGCGATGTGGGCAATAATTGCGGCGTCCGCAATAACAATTGGAGCGGGACGCCCAGCGAGAGAGGAGACCAGCGCCAACCCAACTGCAACTGTGGCACTCAAAATCAACCTTCAGTCAGGCACTGTGCTGCTGCGACATTCCATCGGTCATTGCGCAATCCGCGCAGCGCCGTCCGGACAATTGGGCTCCAAATGTGAAATTTACTTAAATTAAATAAAAAAAAAAGGTTCTTAGGGAGTTTGGCACCCCCCTCATGACTTGCGGCCCCACTGTACAAGTCATAACTTTGTCCAGATTGGTCGGATCGGCCTAATTCTGGTACCATTCGACTCAACTCGTCAAGACGCGTCGAATGAGCTATAATTTGTCGATTTTAAATTTTTGACCCGAAATCCCACAAGGGTCCCCTCTGTGGTTTTGCCAACTTTGACATGTCATAACTTTGTCCAGATCAGATTGGTCGTATCGACAAACCGACACCGGAATCGTGATTAGCAATTCTGAGGGGGGGGGGGGTGCCAAACTCCTTAAGTACCAAAAAAAACTTGGCTACATTTTTGGCTTATTTGGGCTTAGAATTAAGCCAAAACCGTAGGCTCAGTAGATTTAGTTTAGTACGATTATTTAGGCTTAAGCTAGGCTTAGGCTTGCATAGGCCGGATAGAGCCTCTTGGGAATTTTCATTTGAAGAATTTCGATCGAAATTGGCCGCTTTCGCCAAGAAGAGAAGGCCGTGATCTGGACCAGAAAAGATGCTCTTTCGAATGGCTACAAATACGGGATTCGAACAATGTTCGGATTTTGCCAAATCCAGATCCAATGCTCTGTTTTCGAGATCTCGAAAAGGGCGGATGGGTCTCGGCGGTTCCATAAGTTTCCAATTTTTTCGATTAAAAGCTGCTCCTGTTGGTGTCGAGCTCGGCGTCCAAAAGGCACAGAGTGCCTTGTTAAGCCGTCTGCTGTTGTGCAATCTGGCAATTTGTCTTTTTTTGGAAGATGACCTTTTGTCCAAAAATGCATTTGGTGTTTGGTTGTCTTGTGCCTGACGCGTGCTCTAGCCTTAATTAAAATAAATTTTGTTTGCCACGATTTCGCACTCTCGCCCCAATTATAATTTTTTCGCCATCTCTGTTAGCAATGTTTTTCAACTTTTTCTTCGCATCCAATCCAGTAGTAGTTCGGTGAAGTGAAGAAGGCGCTCTCCATCAGTCGCAACGGGGCTGCTGTTGTGCGGGGGGCAGGCACTCACTTTTGTTTGGCTTCGCACAGCAGGCTAATTATTTGGCGCACCAGCAGCACCACCAGCAAATTGGCTGGCTCCGGACGGGGCGGCGGTCGGGTCCGGCGCGCGAATAATTGGACGGCGGCGGCGCCATGTTGTCGTAGAATCCGTACTCCAGTGGTCCAGTGTGCTCCCCACACACTCCGGAGCAGATTGTTTGGGCGACGGGGGGCTTTGATAAACCATAACTCATTTAAGAATTAGACTAAAAATTTGTATAAAATGTCATTTGAAAGCTCAAAGTGTGCTCTATACAATGGTCTAATTAGTGGCCGTATAGCCCAAAAATTGGCCAAGTTATGGCCAAATGTTTGAAAAAGGCAGAGATTTTGTGGTCTTTGGCAAAAACTCGGCCCAAACTGGTCCAATCAATTCGCTCCCAAATGCCATTTTGTAGAGCTTCCATAGCTCTATACAATCACTTTTGGGATCACTTCTAGCTCTATTCCTTGCCAAGTTATAGTTTCTCAAAGGCACCCGTCGCTCAAACGACAGTGCGCTGCGCTATTATTGCCGCGCGCCAAAATTGCCATGCGCACCATCACAAACACACCAATTGTTTGGGCGGGGATTTGGCGCGCGAAGAGGTCACCGCGCGCGGCGCCGCCCAAAAAGCGGCGGCGGCAAGCACTCCGCGACCCAAAAGCCTGCACAACTGCGCCCCGCACAATTGTTGTCCTTGCGCTTCCATTCACCACCCCATTTCGGTGCGCATTGATCCATGTCGCGGGCGACCCCCGCCAAAAAGTGCGCAGCAAAACACAGGCACACAATCAAGTGCTGGGCAGGCAGAACAAATCGAGTCGATCAGAACAGGAACTGATCAGAGCTGATCAGACCTCTTGCTTGATCTGATCTGGGATCGGGCCTTTTACCTGATCTGATCCGATCCGAAATCTATGATCAGACTTTTGCTTGATCTAATCTCTGATCAGACCTTTTGCTTGATGCGAACTGTGATTAGAGCTTGCTTGATCTGATCCGATCTGTTAATTTGATGTACGCAAGCCTGCCTGCCTATTCCTATCTGGACACCCACTGTTTGATGTTCAAACACGGACATGGTACATATGTCATTTGGGTGATGAGCTGCTGATGAGTACGACAGGCGGCCATGAATAGAACGAGAAGAGAGAGCGCTCCATCTCATTTGCGACCGGAGACATCCTTTTGCCATTCAAATTTCTGGCTTGTGGCGCTGGTGGCCAGAATAATAGTCTTTTTTTGCGGGGTTCCGGTGTGCCCAGTGGTTGTTGATGCGCAGACTTCTGTGGCCTCCTAATTGGCATACGGCACGCACATACACACGCACACATTGTTTTCGCACCACGTCCGCTTCCAATTAAATCTGTGCGGCGACCCCAATCTGGGGCGCGCGAGTCAATTAAAATGAAGGGCTTTCGCGGCTTCGGAGAACATCGCCATTTTTTGAGTGCGGAGCCCAACAAATAAATGCATGTACAGTATTTAAACCCAGTCGAGAGTCTCGAAATTAGTCCAGTCGAGAGTCTCCAATTAACCGAAACCCAAGAGTCTCGAAATTAGCCAGGCACTCAGTCGAGAGTCTCGAAATTTTGCCGAACCACCACTCGAGAGTCTTCAATTTAACAAGAGTCTTGAATTTAACCAAATCCCAAGTTGAGAGTCTCGAATTTAGTTGAACCCCCCAGTCGAATCTCGAATGACCATTTTCAATCGATTCTTGAACCGAGAGTTCCCCGGGAAGTCTCAAACCACCAAACAAACCACCATGTCAACATGGACTTTGTGTCTTTATCCGTTTATCCTCATCCCTCTCATCACTCATCCATCCATCATTCATCAGCACATGCAGCTCGTTTCCCGCTCACGCAGGGACTCATAGACTTATTCCTCCCCTCTTGCACTTTTCCTGTTTTTGCAATTTTGTCGTTGACCCCTTGAATCCGCGTCGTCGAGTCCCGCACTCACTCATTTACCGCCCTCGGGCAGCCCCAGCCCAATTTTTGTGCTATAAAATTAATTTTCTCGCATACGAATTTTATTTTGAATTTTTAAATTTAATTTTTTCGCTTTTTTAGTCCGTCAAACAACAATTCGTTTCTTTTGGCCATATGATGTGCTGCTGCTGCGTCTTCTTCGCTTGCCTGTTGGGCGCCGCACTGCAATTGGCGGACGCCCGTCTGTTGGACACTTCGGTGGCCTGCGACCAGAACAACTTCATTCTGGCGCTCAACTTCGATGTGCCGTTCAGGGTAATTTTTTGGCGCGAAATTGGTCACAAAACGCGATCAAAATTGGGCTTCAAAATCATCAAATTCACGTCTCATTGAAAAGCGCAAATCAAATTATATTATATATTATAGAAAGTTGATTGTTAAGTAAACTCGCCACTATAACGGGCGAGTGGGGCGCGCCAGGGGGCCCGGATTTGCGC
>VAHH01000491.1:0-29198 GCA_013357305.1 Radopholus similis | reverse complement strand
ATTCTAATTGTGTTCAATAATAGCTGTCTGATGTCGTGATTCGTATCTCTTGGTTAACTAGAACGAAATTTTTAACTAAAAAAGGGACAAAAATTAATTTCATACCAAGATCATACTTATTACAAAGTACGAAAAAACGGCTCGTACCTCGTACTCGTACTCGTAACGAGTACGAGGTCACAACACTGGCCAAAAAGCAGCTAAAAGTGTTTAGCGTCGATCAGCGGGGGAATGCCATGGGGAGCGATACAACAGCTGCAGGGCGAGCGAAGGGAGGGGGCAGCAGGACATGAGACAGAGAAAAGAGAAGGCACAGACAAGGAAAGCGAACGCCTTCTCCCCCAACTTCTTTTGCCTCCCTCCCATTTGATTGCTCCCCATCTCTCCAGCAGAATGTGTGCTTTAAAATATTCCATTGCTTTCTTTGTTTGTCCAAAGCGAATAAGTGAAACAGATCAAAATTTCGGATCACACATTTTAAAGCAAACCGAAGTTTTTCAAAATTTCATGCAGCGATGCCCACCTGCTTCTGGACGCGGTTCAGTCGGGCGCCGGTCAGCGCCTCGCTGGACACGTTCGAGACCAGGAAGCGCAGATGGTCCAGGCGTTCGTTCAGCGCGTCCGTCTCCTGGGCCAGTGCGTACACGCATTCGTCGCAGAAACGGCAACCGAAGCCGGGCACGCGCAAATAGCCGGGCAGGCACTTGTCGCAGCGGGAGCCGCTGGCGCCCTCCTGGCAGTGGCACTGCCCTGTGCGCACATCGCACACAGTGCCCATGGACAGGTCCGCCTCGCAGTCGCACTTCTGGCAGCCCAGCCTGCTGTAGTTCCAGAACCCGTGCTCACATCGATCGCAGAATTGGCCGGCTGAACAGCGCAATTGGGATAAGGGCATTGAACAACTCCCACACTCTTAATCGTCCTCAAGTCCTCAACTTCATTAACTACATATTCCTTTTACCTCATCCCATTCCCAAACTCTTCTCCCCATTCCTACCCAACTCTATCTGCTCATCTCATTCTATATTCTCTCAATATTCACCATCTTCAACTCAATTATTTTCGACCTTACCCATTTCTTCTTCAAAAACGTTTTTTGGCCTCCATTTTCACCTGCTCCTGGCATGCAAGCGCACTGTCCCGTCTTGAGGTCACATTGCGAGTTGGATGCGGCCAGCGCACACTGGCACGTCTGGCAGCCGCGGCACGAGTCGAAGCCCCAGGCGTTCTCCTCGCAGCGGTCGCACAGCGCCCCAGTGACCATCGGCTGGCAGTGGCATTGGCCGTTGCGGTTGTCGCAATGCGCAGAGCCGCACTGGGAGCACGCGCACTCCGTGCAGTTCTTGGCGCCGATGGCGTCGCCCCAGAACCACTGCTTGCAGTACTCACAGTGGCGTCCGTCGGTGTTGCCTTCGCACAGGGCGCAGTCGCCAGTGTGCGGGTGACAGGCGCCTGTGGGCAAACATGAGTTGTTCATCACTTCATCAGCCACACGATAAAGAGCAATTTGTACGTCCTCAAGGATCGTCAATCCTCAAGAATGAGAACGAAAAGAGAAAGAAGGTGAAGTGAGAATTGGATGTAAAAATGAGAAGCTGATGGGAAGTGAAGAGGATGATGAATAAAAAGGAGGATAATGAGAATATTACGATGAGATGAGGATGAAGAAGATGAGAAGAGCGCAAAGTGAAGAAGAAAAAGATGTGAGATTGGGGATGGGAAAAAGTATATAGAATTGAAGAAGAAAGTGAGGAAGAGGAATAAATAGAATGATCAGAATCGAAGTAAAATGTGAAGAAGAAGAAAGAATGAGGAGATAATAAGAAAAGAAATGGAGGATGAAGATGAGAAGGAGACAAGATGCGAATAGGATGATAAACATGAGCAAATGGGGAAGAGAAAAGGATGAGGCAAGTGACGATGACGATGATGAAGAGAAGAAGACAGAAATTGGAAGATGAGGAGAATCCGATGAATTGCGCTCACCGGGGTTGCTCAGGTCGTTGTTGAGGTTGCAGCTGCAGTGCTCGCAGCGCCCGTTCGGCACCAGCGGGTCGCCAAAGAACCCGGGTCCGCACATCTCGCACCGGGCGCCTGTGTAGCCCTCCCTGCACACACACTGCTCCAGGATGCCCTGCTCGGAGACGGCGCACGCACGCGCAAAGTTGTTGCTCTCGATGGGGTGGGGGCAGGGACAGCGCAGACACGCCGCCGCACTCCCGGTGCTGGCGTTGCCGTAGAAGCCCTCGCGGCACTGCTCGCAGTGGTCGCCCATCGTGTTGTGCTGGCAGTCGGCGCACACGCCCGTGTGCGGGTCGCAGCTGCCCGAGTGCCCGTGGCACTGGCACGGGATGCACGAGCCCAGCAGCTGGTTGGACTGGGCCGGCAGCCGATAGTACCCGGGAGCGCACTCTTGGCACGAGGGCCCCGAATAGGGCGCCGGGCACTCGCACTGCTCCACCGACGAGGCCATCGGGCGCAGCAGACCAATCTCGTCCTGAATGCGCAAAATGAATTTCGGAATGCGCCAGAAGCACTAAAGTTTCAGGTCGAATTTAAGTTCTCGTTCATGAGCTTCTATAGATATGATAAATATGCTTTAATGGTTTTCCAAAAACTGATCACTTTTCCAAATCGATATTGATCAACACTTGGATTATTGAAATCAGTATATGGCTGCGATTAAAAATGTGATCGATTCAGATCCCAACAGCAGATCACTAATTTGATAGAACGGAAAGATCTTTGCAGATTTTTTAACTCGCCATTGCTGAGCCAAATGCCCTTATATCCATCCCTCTTGCTTACCGTTGCGGGTGCCCCCGAATCGGCCATTTCCAGTTGGAAGTGTTCCAGCACTGCCCGACTCGGGCGCTCGTAGTAGCTGGCCTTCACCTCGACGCGCTCCAGGCGCAGCAGGGTTTGCATCAGTTGCGCCCGGCTGGCCGGCTCGCCGCTCTTCAGCAGCCAGTACTCCGGGAACAGCGTGACCACCACATTGAAGCGCTGGCTGGCGTTGGACGGCTGCTCGTTGGCCCAGTGCTCCAGCTCCATCTCGCCCGCAATCAGACGCACATCGGCGTTCGCGCTGGGCCGGGGCCGGTCGGAGCTGGGGAAGGAAGAGATGGCGAACGACAGGTGCAGGCCTGGAGTAGAAAACCGGTGTGAAAAGATCAATCAAGGTAAAATGTAGGATAAGTTTCTGGACTAGATCCTGTCGGAACTGAATGTTCCGATCAATCAATCTCAGTTACATATATTCAGCAATCGATCAAATCTGGATCAGTCTGATCAGACTTGATCGCCCGGTTCAATCAGGGTCGAATTCTAACAGTGTATTGGAACTAATCGAGTGTTCTTTGCATCGTTCGTTTCCTTTAACCATCCTGTGAACCATTCCCATTGCTTACCGTACATCCGCGTGTAGTCAATGCCCTGTTGGAGGGGCGTCACGATGTAGACCTGTTGTGCCGTCTGTTCCTCCGGCACTCCCTCCTTGGCGGTGTAGACCACCGTGCCGAAATCTTCGACCGCCAGGCTGCCAATCGTGCCATTGGGCGGCTCGCCTCGAATGCGCAGTGACTCGTCCAGTACGCGGATCGACCGAATCGGCCAGTTGGAGGAGCGACAGCGGTCCGTGACGCGGAAGCAGAAGCACTCGGAGCACCCGAACGGGTCCGACTTGCGCAGGTCGAAAGTGCCCGGACGGCACTGGTCACAGCGGGGCCCAAGCACATTTTTCTGCAAAAATCGTGGTCAAATCACTTTAAATGAAACCAACAAAAAAGTTGGCTTGCCTTGCAGAGACATTTGGCCGTCTTGTCGTTGCACACGTCGTCTGTGGTGCCACTCTGGTCGCAGTCGCATTCTCGGCATTCCGGGAACGAGAAGTAGCCGGGCAGACACGTTTCACATCTGAACATCCAAAGATATGAAATGAATAAGCTTAGCCATTGATCAGTACCAGATAGATTTATATATTCATATCATAATCATATCGATCTGTAGATTCTACTATAATAAATCCAGATGCCCAGTGATTGGTCTAGACCATTTTGCTGGTGATGTGATCAGTGCTTTGTTGATAGTTCACCTCCGTCCGCCGACGTTCTCCTTGCAGAGGCACTGTCCGTTCAGCGGGTCGCAGCGCTGCTCGCCGCCCATGGAGCCGTTGATGGAGCAGCCGCACAGCTGGCAGCCGATCAGGGCGTCGTAGCCGTACGCGTACTGCACACACCGGTCGCACGAGAGGCCCTCCACGAAGCGCGGGCAATAGCACTGGCCATTGCGCTCGTCGCACTGGTGGTTGATGCCGCACTTGCACTTGACGCAGTCGGGGAAGTTGTAGAAGCCGGCCGCACAGCGGTCGCAGGAGCGCCCAATCACGTTCGGCTTGCACTTGCACTGTCCGCCGTACTCGGAGCACGCAAAGTCCAAACTGCCCTGCGCGTTGCATTCGCACGCGGTGGCCGCGGTCTGCATCAAATACAATTATAGATTTAACGTATCCCAGCTTATCAATTATCATTATTTGATTGGGATCTACTATAGACAACGATTTGTCGAAATGTCTTACGTTGAAGTCGGCGGTCACTGAGAAGATTTTGCCGCGACAGTACTCGCTCACATTCGCTGGACTGGAACAACAAATTCTTATGTACAGATTGAATTTATAACTACTTAATAGGTATAATATAATGGTTTAATGATTGTCGATGAAATTTTTGAACCCATAAATTTGGATTTTTTCGTCTTAATTCTATAGAAGGTTCTACATATAAAAATCACCACAATTTTGGCATTATTGAACTTGTTTCGTCGAGATCAGTTGAATGACCCATAGACAATGTGTTCATAAATATTTAGGATCTTGGTGTTGTATGATATATCTTTGACTAAGTTTGGACACATGCGCAATTCGATGGAACTGACTTGTTGCGGAAGTACTCGTCCGCGCAGTGCGCCACGTACTCGTCGGACAGCTCCACCGGCAAGGGCCGGAGCACATTGTCCGCGTAGGACTCCATCGGCACCGCCACCACGTAGTCGATGTAGATGGGCCGCTTCTGGTGCGTGTTGTTGGCGTAGAAGGTCAGCGAGTACTTGTCCTCCAGCGCAAACTGCATCTGGCCCGACTTGCGGTCCACCTGCAACACAACCAATGAATCGACTTTTATCATCATAATCATCTTTTTATTGTGATATCTTTTTTGATTGATAATGAAATCATCTTTCAGGACATTATTGGATTTTGAGTGATTACACGATGATTCGCCAAACAGTTAATACAACTATTGATTTTGGTGCTCACAATGGTGGTGCGGCATCCGCTCATGCTCGGACAGTAAGCAAAGTGGACGTCGCCGAACTTCTCGTGTTGCACCAGAACATCCGTCCAAATGGGCGGATTCTCGGGACTGAAGTAGTGGATCACGAAAACGTAGTTGTCCGGCGCTGCCACCACCCCCTCGATGTCCAGTGTGCTCTGAGTGGAATGGGAATGGACAATAAATGGGTAATGTAGGGCAAATGCCCAAGGGAAGGGGAAGAGAGCAGAAGCAAATAATGTCAAATGTGGAAGTCAGATTCACCGCCGGTTTGGAGGTTCTGTTGAATTCGGTTTTGGAGAATCTGATCGGCTTGATTTTCGATTTTGATGAATTTTTAGGTCGGTCGATTGAGAGCATCAACGACTTCGCCAAAAAACCTGCTGATAGACCAAAATTCACTTTCAACAGCTTAAATTTGCCAAGCCAGGAAGTTAGGCATTGTGTTTTTGTCTTTTGACATTTTATAAAATGTCCAATATTGTGTGCTCGCGTGTGGGATCGCAACATAAGGTCTACTAAGTGCCCAAGAGGTACTTTCCCTTCGCCATCACCACCAGAGGCAGTTTACTCCCTTTTACCTGCACTCCGTCCAGCGACATCACTCGCAGCTGCTTTGGATCGCCGGCCACCTTGAAGGGCAGCTTGTCGCCCGCAATCGACGAGTTCACGTTCTTGCCCGACTCCGCCTCTGTGCGGATCGACTTGGGCGGCAGCGGGAAGCGCTGCGGCACGCACACACCGTTCTTTCGCACGCATTGCGATCTCTGCAAAAAATGGACGTAATTGTGCACATCAATTGACCTTTATGGACTGACTGATCAGTGTGTTCAATTTTGAAAAAGCCATCAAAATGTGTACTCCACATTTTGGCAACTTTTTAGAAGCTCACAGTCATTACGTCATTAGTCACTTTGTTCTGTTGATCAACAATTAAGCTAATAATTTGATGCCAGAAATCCCATTTTCTATATCGAATACTCGAACCTTTCGGCGGTTTTGATTTGCAAATTTGGTCAAAGTTTGGCGGCACAATTCCCACCTGGACCAGCAGTTCGTCGCTCCACTCGTCCTGTCTGACCAGTGTGACTGCGCCCAGCGAGAACTCGCGGCCAGGCTGCACAGCCAGCGTGACCGTTGCCACCGGCGGACTCTGCTTGAGGCGGAGCACTGCAGCTCGCCCGCCCGAAGACATCATCTCGCGGCAGAAGAACGCGTAGGGACAGTGGTTGACCTTGGGGCGAGAAAATGGTATTATATGCAGGTAATTAGGGGCACTAGCCAAGGATAACACTGTTTTTAGAGGCCAAATGGTTTTCTTTTATTTTTGAGTCTTCAAATGTGAGCTCATTCGACTCATATGAATGAGCCAAGTGCTAAATCTTGAAGATCTGGCCGATTTGAGCATTCTGAACAAAGTTGTGTGACATCTTTAAAACAGTTGTGCACAAAAGTTTACAGTCTCATCGTCCCATTGTTTTTTCTAATGTTGCCAGGTTCTTCGAGCAGTACACGGCCTTTTCTTACCAGGAGCACTCCTTGAGCCACTTGAGTGTCGCCCTGTTCCACTCGGACACGGACCGGCATCGCGTTCTGTTCCCAGCTGTGGTAGTCGACCAGCAGGTAGTAGACCCCGTCCTCCGGCACCGGCACGCTGATTCGGATCTCCTTGGAGCTGTCCAGAGTGCGCACCAGGGCGCCTTCGCCCACTTTCAGCGGCGGCAACATGTCGTCGGGGGTCTGCAAACAAAATGTGCAGTTCGATTGACTGAACGTCTGTCTTGAACCCGAGATGGATTGATTTTGTCAGTTCAATGAAACCACACTGTTATTTTGAACATTGCAAAAAGCAAAAATGGCCATTGAGCCATTCTATGTTGCGGGGCACTCACGTGGCTGAGCATGGCCTGCACGTTGCCGGTGCCCGGGTCCACCTCCTCGAAGTGGGGCAGGTCGCTGACCGCCTTCACCGTGGCCTTGGCCGGGATCGGCGGATACAACAGTTGCACGCACTGCTCGGTCTGGTTGGCGCGGCACGGCTGCATCAGGTACTCGCTGAGCGCCAGCCCCGTGTAGTACTCCGACGGGATCAGCACCACGTAGTCCAGGAAGAGCCGTTTCGGCGAACGAATGTGCAGCGCCCATCGCTAAATGAAGAATACAATGGTGCCCCGATTTGAAAAGTGCGAATCGTTCTCTTATTATCTTCCTCATTGTGTGCCCTCTTCATTTGATAGATTGGAATTAGAGACCCACCCCTGGATTCAGCACAAACGTCTGGTCCGGTTTGCTCTGCACGTAGGCACTTTGTGGCGTTGGCCCACTTGGCGGGAACACCGCGCGCGCAAATTGCTCCGAGTCTGAACAGCGAAAGGGGAAACGTGTATAATTCGGTGTTTTCTGCGTCGAGGGACTCGAGGCTTGCGAACCGGATTTTGCGGGCAAAATCAATCAAGGGAGTTTCTATTGTAATTTGGGAAATCCTTTTTCTGTCGATTCGTTTCGCAAGTTTCGGTCTAAATTTTTTGATTACGAACCGGCGGTCTGTGTCTGGACGGGCACGAACTTGGCCTCCAGCTCCACGTTGACCTCGGTGGGGTTGCGGTAGTGGGCCAGCAGCTTGTAGACGGCCGACTTGCGCACCACCACGTCGAGCACAATCTCGTCCTGGATGGTCGAGAAGACCACGAAACCGCGCCACGAGAACTCCGGGAACTCGGACGAGTCGATGGCGTAGCGCACATTCTTCCCGTCCGGCAAATGGCCGTCCTCTGCCTCGTACTGGAAAACAAGGGAGCGAAGTTAAATGTTGCCTAATACTATAAGTAATTTAAAGTTGCATTTGGTTGGTCCTGAGATCATTGTAACTTTGCCCAGAAGAGTCAGTCGCCATAGTGTGTTGGTGAATCGAATGAGCTCTCTAATTTGTTGTACACGACATGTTTTGAATCTCGGGTGTCATCTTTGTTGTAAGCCATAAATTGGCAAAGCGTTGGACAACAAGTCATTCAGATGCCATTTCCGGGATCATCCCCCCCCCCCCAATCCCCCAAATTAGCACTTTCGACAAATTTAGGTGATTCATGACGGATTGGTTTACCCAAGAATGTGTCCGTCCGTGTCTTCTTCTTTTTCTCATGCTCGCACCCATTTTCGCGATTCCTTTGTTTTTGGCTGCGCAACACTGGGGCGCCCCCCATTGGCGGGCGATGTTCCCATTTGATTGCGAAAACCGTGTGCGGGATTGGGTGGGCGATGGACGAGGGAGGGAGAATGCAAATCACTTCCATCCCCATTCGTCCATTTTTCGCCAAAATGTGTGTGCCCCTCTTCTTCCCGCTGTTGTTGTTGGGCTTCTTTGCCGCCGTCCCCTCGCTGGCGGTCAACTCCAATGCGGTGGACAACGAGCTGGTGGGGGACCCGATGGTCGAGTGCGAGGAGGTCAGTGCCCATTTTGGGGAAAGTGTGTGGTACAAAAGACACTTGTGTGTACCAGTTATCCCAATCCCAAGACGTATCTGGAATTTGGCTGTCAATTTTGTACCAAGATATTTAACTGGAACATTTGATGCGCCTTTTTGTAGCCAGACAATTCGGACATTTGCAGACAATGGTGTCGCTGACGTTCAAGACCAAGAAGCCGTTCAACGGACGCGTCTACGTGCAGGGCATGGCGGACGACGAGCGCTGTGCGCGCAACTTCGCCTCTAACGCGGACCAGTCCAAGTTCTCGATGATGATCCAGAACGGAGACTGCACAAGTGCGTCATCCCCAAATCCCCATCCATCATGGAGTCCATTCGGTGGCAACCCTATTTTGGTGCTTTATCACTAGATCAAACTTATCAAAATTTGATCAGTGTAGAAGTATTTGATTAGCCAAAATCTGATCAGTACTTTGATCAACCCAACATATCAGCCAATCGAAAACATTTGATCAGTCCTATTGTCCTCTGATCGCTGCATGTTTCAGTTCACTTTCCCTTCCCTCACTCTTTCCTCTATTCAAAATTCAAATAATGTGTCTTCTTTTAGTGCAACGACAACGTGTGACCGGCACCCTGGAGGGCATGATGCTGTCGCTGGTAGGTACACCTCCGTATTTGTTCCCAAATTGTTTTGGCCCTGCCCAATTCCAGACCATTGTCGTGTCATTCCACGGCACTTTCGTGACGCGCTCTGACCGCGCCTACCGCTGCATGTGCTTCTTCCGCAACGTGAAGCACCTAACCAACGCCATCGACGTGAACCTGCTCGGCACCACCGAACTGCTGGACACGGGCAAGACGCCCAGTTGCCTCTACTCCATCCACGCCCAAGCCCCGGACGGGCCCCCAGTGCAGTGAGTGAAGACAAAGAGTTGAAGTAGTTCAAGCAGAAGAACAAACATTCAATGTATTGGTCAGACTCGGCAAAGTTGGCGACAAGATCTTCCACGTGTGGCAGTGCGACGACCACGCGTACGGCTTTCTGGTGCACTCGTGCTCCGTGGACGACGGCCGTGGCGCCAAGTTCGACTTGGTGAGGAACCATGTGAATGAGTAGGTATTTCTGTTCATTATTGCGTTACAGCTGGACGTGGACGGCTGTGCCATCGATCCGGTGATCCAGCCGGACGTGGTGTACACCTTGGACAAGAACCGAGCGCACGTGGAGACGTTCGGCTACAAGTTCAGCGACACCACCGTGCTCAACTACCAGTGCTCGGTGGAGCTGTGCAAACGGGCGCACAACGAGTGCCAGGGATTATCTCCGCCGATTTGCGGCAGACAGCAGCAGCAACGACACAGACGAGGCATTCTGGGCAGCACACGCAACAACGGCACGGACGAGGTCAGTCAAAAAACGATGTCAGCAACAACACATGAATTTGTTGTGTGAACGGCCAGATGGACCTGGTGACCAGTGTGGAGATGCTGGACGCCGTCTACGAGAGCAGTGGCGGCAGCGACAGACGCCTGATGGATGGCGCCATCGAGAAGGCGCTCGCGCAACGCGAAACAGTCAGTACTACTTCATGTTTGTTGCCACCAAAGTTGGGTTGAGCCATAACTTGACAAGAGTGGAAGCTAGAGGATCATCCCCGGGTCCAAACTGGTCGCTCAAATGACCGCTGTCCGGCTGTTTGTTCCCCCTTTCATTGATTTTGTTGTGCCAGGGCGAGCTGGTCACCGAGCTGGTGGAGCAGAAGAGTCCGGAGCGCGAAATGGCGCAGAACTGTTTGCGCGCAATGGCCATCGGCTTCTCCATTTCGATTCTGGCCGCCGTGCTCCTGGTGCTGGGCGCCGTGATTGTCGTGATGGTGATGAAGAGGGACCGCCGGGACAGCTACAAGATGGGCGGCAGTGCCGAGATGCGCTAGCCGTACAACAACAAGGAAAACAACTCCACCCGCTCATTCCACAGCCGTACTTTTCCGTTATGAACCCCCTTCTCTTCACTGAATGAAGGATTCAACACGCCTCTACCGGATTAGTCAGATTTCCCCAAATTTGGTCTCATTGGACTCTTCTCATCGATATGAGTCTAATGAGTCTAATTTTAGATCCAGTTATTCTAAAGTCGAACACTCGATGCAGCAATTTCGGCATTTTTGAGAGGGATTGTACATTGGCTTGAAAATAGAAAGGTAACCTACCACCCATGTGTTCCCCTGCCCTTTTCGCCCCAAACATTCCATCGCTCTCATCCTCATGCACATTCATTCGCATTCACACATTCTTTCTTCACTGTTTCCTTTGTTATATTTTTGAGATTTTTCGGGAAGATAAACGAGAGCGGATGTTTGCCCTTTTCTGGCGCTGAACCACTACTAACCCGGTTGTGCCACAGCGTTGGGAAGAAGTGGTTCTGGATGGGCTGGTCGCAGCGGCGTCCCTCAATGCGCGGTCTGCACCGACATTGGCCCGTCTCCTGGTTGCACGCGACGCCAATCGATCCACCCACGTCGCAATTGCACGGCTCGCAACTGAACAAAAACGGTGTCCAGCAGTTCGAACAAATTGAACACAACAATCCGAAGAATCTGATTTTCATCAGGCATTCTTAAATTGAAAATTGACGCCAAAAGCCTTAGCTAGTTTTAATCACAACGAGAGAGAGCATTATTTGGAGGAAGTGTAATAGTTTAGTTATAGTAGCGGCCCCCAAAAAGATAGTACAGCGTTGGTACGAATTGCCGTAGTCATTCATATTTACCCACCCAACGTGCGAGTCGGCGCGAATGTTGTAGAAGCCCGGTTTGCACTGGTCGCACTTCTGGCCGTCCACGTAGCGCTTGCACTGGCACTGGCCGCTCAGCTGGTCGCACGAGTTGAACAGCGACAGCGTCCCAGTCATGTTGCAGTTGCAATCTGGAGAAGAGGGAGAGAGAGCCCTTTTCGCGTCACCCCCAAGTTGTTGATGTTGTTCCCCAACAACTGACCGATGCAACCCTTGGGGTGGTGCGCCTGCAGGTCCCAAGTGTTCGGCTTGCACTGGGAACACGTGCGGCCCATCACATTCTCTCGACATGTGCACAGCTCGCCGGGGGGCACTGAATGGAATGTTGAGCTCAAATTGGAGGAAATGGGCACATTCATAAGCACCAAACATTAATCGATCGATAATAAGTATAAGTACTATTATTTCTTTATTTCACCTTATCGAAAAGTGTTTATCGATTAATAATATTTCCAAACGTTAAGCGATTGATATTATTTGAAAATTATTATCAAATCGATATCGTTTGAAATTCATTATCGATTGGGAACATTGCAAGGCCTAATCGATAAAGGGAAATACTTCAAATAACGATTATCGGTTGATATGAATATGACCATTAAACGTTTATCGATTTCCACTTATCGATCAGTGAACTCCGGATTGAATTTGGCGTTTAAGTGAAAAAGACCCGGGAATTCCGTATCCCAATCGGGACCAAGATTATTGGGGTGCTGTGATCCGTTTGTTGACACTTTATTATCAATCGGCAGCAGTACCTTTGTCGCATCCGGCGAACTCGGGGACCACTCCGCTCGGGTGGCAGTTGCACTCCTCGCAGACGGGGAAGTTGAAGAAGTTGGGCTTGCACTGGTCGCAGCGGGCGCCCTCCATGTTGGTCTTGCAGTAGCACTGGCCGTTGCTGTCGCACGTGAGGCCCTTGGAGCCGCCGGAAGAGCAGTCGCAGGCCAGACAGTCCGGGAACCGGAAGTAGCCGGCCGAGCACTTGTCGCAGGTGCGCCCCGTGAAATTGGCGTGGCACGGACTGGAAATGGGGCAGACAGAATAAATTGGTTTGAACAAGCAATTTTGAGAAAATTTTTAAAATTTATTAAAAATCGTAAAAAATAAAATATTTAAATATCTATTTAGTATATTGATTTTTTAGCTAAAAAATAGCTAAAAATTTCTTTAAGAAGCATTTAAGTCACAATTCCGGCACTATATTCAACACATGTTGTGTCCGCCCAAACCCACCATTCGCCGGTGCTCGGATCGCATTCCAAAGTTTTTGAGCCCTGCAACAACAGCATTTGAATCATTTGTGCATTCTTGGCATTTTGTTTGGTGCCCACCTTTTCGTGGCACTCGCACTCGCGACAGTTGGGATAGCCAAAGAAGCGGTCGTCGCACCGGTCGCAGCGCCGGCCCGCGAAGCCGGGTTTGCACAGGCACTGGCCGCTGCCCGCGTCGCAAACCTATTGGAATTTAGAAATGATGCACCAGAAAAACTGGTAAAATCGATCGGATAACGCGCGGATCAGTGATCAATCAGAGTGTGAGATCAATCTAGGCAAGACCAAGTCGAGTCCAACCAAATCGATAGTGTCAGATCAGATCAGCAGTTTCGAACAGATCAAATGGAATCAGAGCTGATCAAATGGGATCCGTTTTAATTGCACTTTTTCGCGCAACAGAACACTCGATTTTCTCCCCGCGGATTTGTCTCACCTCGTCCTCTGTGCCGGTGGGGTCGCACTCGCAGAAGGCGCACTCGGGGTGCTTGTAGTAGCCCTTGGCGCACTTCTCGCACTTGAGGCCGCCGAATTGGCTCCTGCACTGGCACTGCGCACTGTCCACGTCGCACTCGGCACTGGCGGCCCCACTCTCGTCGCATCCACAGGGAGGACTGCAAACCAATGTAGAGGGACATGATGCGAGGGATTTGTGCGCACCAGTTGGCCGAGATGTTGGCGAAGGTGGGCGCACACTTGTCGCAGAGTCTGCCGGCGAAGCCCTCTTGGCAGGGGCATTGGCCTTCCGCGGTGTCGGGCTGAACAAAGGGAAAGTACAATCAGAAACTCAAATCTTCTCAAAATGTGCATCGGATCAATCGGATTTAACTAAATCAAACTAAGCCTATCAGTCAGTCTGATCAGATTCAACTTAAACATGTGCCAAATAATGACACTTGGGTCCACATTTTACGGTCGGCAATTTTAAGCCTGCCGTTGCTCTACAAATGTCTCGTCGTTGAAAACATGGCCTCACCAAGCACTGGCCGCCCTGTGTGCCGTTCACGTGGCAGTCGCAGGGCCGGCACTCCGGCGGATGGTAGTAGCCGGCCGCGCACTGGTCGCAGTTGGGCCCCGTGAACTGGGGCAGACACTCGCACTGGCCGGTCTCCTCTGCACAGTTGCCGGTGTGCTTGGACGGGTCGCACACGCATTCTGAAAATGGCGCCGTTCATTCTGATAAGTGAACTGCTTGGGCTCCTAGTCTACTGAAATGACCATCAATATAGGTAATGGCCAGATTTGGTTGTGTGTCTTGAACATTGGTCAATTGACTGAACTCCATTTGCATTTTGAACATCCTTAGATGACTGAACGTCTTGAACTCGAGTTCAGTTAAACTGAATGTCCCGAATGCGATCTTCTTTAGGTTCAAGACCAATTGAAATTTGAAACAGGTTCCTAAACCTGAACTCAATTTACAGTTTTGAACTCGAATACCTAAGTCAATTGCTGTTCAGTTCGATCGATGTATGCGATTGGTCGATATATTATTGATAAAGGTACGAGCCCAGAATTGGCGGTTGCACTCACTTTGGCACACGTCCACCTCGTTCCACCGTTTGCCCGCTGGCCGGTAGAAGCCGGGCACGCACTCGTTGCAGTTGATGCCCTGCGTGTTGTGCGCACAGTTCAGACAACGACCGCCGCCCGAGAAGCTGAACAGTGTGAGTGCAAATCGAATTGAATTGTAGATGGTAGTGGTTTAAAACTCATTTTGGATCACTTTTCGAACATCAGAGCGATTTGATAAGTCATAGATCGATCCCTAATCGAGCACTGATCAGATTTGGCCAAAATGTGCCAGCGGCATATTTTGTGTGTGTAGGCATTGCCCAGAACTGTCAGGCTCACCGTCCGTGGATGTCCAGCGACATGCCCCTGCGGTCCAGCTCCTCCTCGTAGACGCAGTCGGCCGAATGGCCGTGGCAGTTGCACGGCTCGCACACGAACGGGTCCTCGTCGTGGCTCTGGCGCCAGCGCTTCTGCTCAAAGCCGGGCTTGCACCGCTCGCACTGGTCCCCCATGGTGTTGTGCTCGCACAGACAGATCAGCGTTCGCGGCCGCGCCGGGTCCTGCGCCTGGCAGTTGGCCGAGTGGCCGTTGCAGATGCACCTATATTTGTGTTTGGGGGAACAACAGAATGTGTGGGAAACATACCGTCCGAACATGTGCAGCTCCTTGATGCCGTAGTAGTACTGCAAAACGCATGAGAATGTGGACAAACAAAATGCCAACAAACATCTTTTTATTGATACGTCCCATTCCCGAGAATCTCGAATGGACTCGAGTCTACTGTTGAGCTGGCCATTCCCGACCTTGTTCCTGGCTTTGGTCCCTTACCCAGAGGTTCCTATATTTTTCGAAATCTCAATCCCCAAATTTTTGAGCTGTACCGAATCCGAGACTTCGGTTTTCCGACATTTAAGTTTAAGCGGTCCAGCTCCCGAAAAAGTCTGTTCAAACATTTTATGAGATCCCGATTCCCGAAATTTTTGAACCAGCGGTCCCAAACTTCAGTCTCCACAATCTTGTGAATCCCAACTCTCGACCCTGACCTTTTTCTCGAGGTCCTAATGCGCTTAAGCTTAAGCTAACAGATATTAGGCCTAGACATAGGTCCGGCACTCTTTTCTCGACCCCTCGTTCCCGACATTGTTTCGATATTCCCGATTCCCCCGAACAATTTTCGCACCCTGCGCGTCACTGTGGCGTCCGGCGTGGTGATCTGGCGCCCGTGCAGGTCCATCAGGTGGCCGTGCAGCGTCTTCGGCTTCAGCAGGCGCAGCCGCACGTGCGTGGCGCGCACAAACTGCTGCAGCTTCTGGGAGCCGCCGAACTGAAAAAGGCCATCAAAATACACATATAGGTATTCAAAGTGGCGAAGACACTGACCGAGTTCTTGGAGGGCCGGCCCTCGATCAGGTGGATCAGCATCTCCGCGTTCTCCATCGGCACCAGCGAGGAGTGCTCGCTGGAGCAGATCACGTCGTCGTCCTCGCTGATCGGACGCAGGCTGGCCAGCCCGAACAGCCGCGAGCACTCGGCCGGCGACTGCGCAAAGTAGTACCAGGGCTCGAACGTCTTCCCGTGGTCCGAGGAACGCTCCAGAATCCAGGTGGCCGGCTTCGGGCTGTTCGCCATTTGGATGAACACCGAGGCCACGTAGAACTCCTGGGAATGGCGCAACAAACGTTAAAATGGTGGGGAAATCAAGATGACGTAGACAGTGAATTTTCAATTAGAGCAATCACTGATCAGTGTGTTAATATATTGATCTGGACTGACCAAAGTGACTAATAAAGTGATTTGGACTTTTTCAGTCAGTGATTGTGATTTTTGTATTCTGATCAGTGATCACTTTCCCATTAATCCCGTCAATTTCAAGCAGTACAGCAATATTGTACCAGTTTCCATCGATTGATTTCACAAACCTGCTCCAGGTCGATGGTGATGTTCACTTCGCTGTACTGCATGCCGCGCGAGAGCGGCGGACTCTGCCAGTAGAGCGCGGTGCCGTCCACCAGGTTCCAGGCGGGATGCGCGAACGAGGTGCCCGCCTCGCAGTAGTCGCAGTTCTGGCCTCCCTGAAAGCCACATGCGTTAAGAGTTGCTGAACGCCTCATTGTTCCGAATCTGGCTTGATCTGATCGATCATCACCTTGAGATCGGGCTTAATGGATTGATTGGCTTTGTCGCTCAATCTTCATAGTATTTTGGCTTCGTCATCCGATCAATTTCGTTTTTGGCTCGATCTGACCGACTTAATCTGATATAACCGATTCGATTCCGATCGGTTGGATTAGCCCACCAGATCAAGACAGATTCAGATCGCTTTCGGACAAATCAAAGTCAGCTTCTGGGAGTCTTCCCATCATTTTTGGGAATGGTGCATGGTGGCTCAACGCAGAAGCATTTTGCCCAAAAGGTATTGGCCAAGTTGGAATGTGTTCGTTAACCAGAATGAACGAGTCCGCCTCGGCACGCATCTCGCGGTAGCGCGACTTCTGGCGTTCGTCCATCTGGTAGGTGTACTGCGTGTACGGAGTGTAGGGACTGGCACCTGCGGGGGCATTTTCAACTGTTTTTTGGCCAAAAATTGGTCTCAGCTCACCCGCGATTGTGCAGTACATTTCCTTGATCGGCTGCCCGTTCACTTCGCCGCACGTGGAGCTGGCCTCCACTTTGCGGCCCTGCGCCAGATTGATGTTCGGCGGCGTCAGAGGGCCCTGCCTGTCCGCCGCCGGTTGGCCACTGGTGGTGGGCATTGTTGTCGAGAGGGCAAGGCAAAGAAGAAGAAGGCATTTGGCCACCGAATGCCCGGAAGGCCACTCGCGCGGCAACATTTTGCGCGTAAACTTTAAGCGCTATCTATTTGAAAATGGGACAAGAAATAGGCTGTGTCTTTTGTTCTGTAAATTGGACAAGAAATGGGGTCCGCATATGCAATAAAATATAAACAAAACGAGCAAATTGAAATCTTTGACCAATACTCTAAATCTCTAAAATCATCAAAAATCAAGTGACTGGGAGTGGGATGGTGGATGAGGGGCAGCACAATGCGCAACTCAAACACACTGTTGCGCGCCAAAACAGTTTGTGTTTGCCGGTGCACTGTGACTCCATTCGGTCTTTCGGTCCGAGCAAGTGACGCCAACGCCGGCCCTTGCCCTCCTCCCCCGTTCCGTTCCCCCACTCCTCCTCCTCCTCCTTCATCCAGTCTCTCATCTAATCTCCCCAGAGCCCAAGGGAAAGAGATTGGGAGGAGACTCGCCCACTTTTAATGGGACCACCGTTCCCTCTCTGCCCCGCCATTCGCATTCCCAGAGTCGCACTCTTTGTGCTCTGCAGTTTATTTATTGGCTTGGAGTAGTGACCTAGGCAGAGCACAAAACGGACATTGGGGGCAAGGCAAAAATTGATAACTAATAAGTGATAAGTGATAAGGAAAATGGTCAAAGGAACAAAGTGGTCAGTGAAGTCAAGGAAAGGAATCTCCTCTAATGTCCTAGTAATTGTGGAGATTTTCAAATTTGCTACTTTTAGAGACAGGTGCAATTTTTAAAATCCACGAATGGAAATTGGAATTTGGAAATGAACATTATGGCGCGAAATGTGTGAAAGAGTTACAGCGGGGCAGGGGCGGGGGGGGAGCGGTAAAGGGAAGAATAGATTGTCTGTCAGTCACAAGTCGCGCTTGAAATGTGCAAAAAGCTGCAGGTGTTCTTTTCAGCTCTGCACAGAAAAGTGCGTACCTCGTTTCATACAAAGTGATGGTGGGAGATAGCGGTGCCAGGAACTTTGTTCGGTGAGCCATAAATTGGCCGGAGTTAGGTAGAGCTTAAAATTTGCATCCAATGGTCATTGGGAAGTAAAAAGAGCGCGCTACCCGATGGGCTTTGTGCTCCTGGCTGCATTTGGCCAAGGCCAGATGCTAGAAAATTATTGATTTTATGAGTTTTTAACTTGGATAAAACGAATGAATCAATTTGCAATCGACCAACAGGTCTGGACTGTGTGGAGCATGGCAGAGTAATAGTATGGGCCTGTTGGCAACGCCAGAAAATGGAGAGCAAATGTTCCCTTTGCCCCTCCAATTTGGCCTCTAGCAACACAGCCTTTGGCCTTTTCCTTCTTCTGTTGGCGATATGGACGAGTGAGTGAGTCAGTTGGGAAAATTAATGGATCTTCCTTTCGGCGGATTAATGGTCGACTGAATTGGTGGGCTCTTCTGGGCTCTGGGGATTGATCGCTCAATGGCCCACATTTCCCTCCATCCGCTCCAAAGATCGAATTGTTTATTGGGAACAATTTTATGCCAGAAACTTGAATCAGATCCTCCCACTAGTTAAAATGTCCATGATTTTGTTCAAAACCTTTTTGTCAATTTGACATCCAGATTAAGGCACTTATTGCAGAACAATATTCACCATCGAAAAAGTTTCAACATCCGAGCAGTTAGTTCTTAGTTGTTTTTGTTCTCCGACTCCCACTCCCGACTCAACACATAGTGGGTGTTGGATTATACAAAAATTCGTTTGCACTTTACTTTTTTGTATTGTATCTTGGATGCATATCAGCAACCAAATTGAAACAAATGAACCGAATTGGTAAAACTAACTAAAGCATAGTTAAAAATAAAACAACCATTTTCATTTACCAGATTTATGTCTCTTATAAACTGCTGGAGAATAATAATACTTAAGCGAAAGGTATAGAGCATGGAGTAGATAATAGAGAAAGTAGATCAAGAGAAGTTGAGAGATTATTAAAAATAAATAAGTCTTATCATCGAGTGTGTGTCAAATTCTGAACAATCATTGTTCTCGTTGTTATTGTTGTCCGACTCCCGACTCAATGTATAGCAGAAGTACCGCTCATTCTCCACACGCATGCACCACAATTTAAGCTTTTCGCCAGTGCGCTTATTGCGCAAAGTGAAATCATTCAGCCACTCGTACAATTTGAATTGTACAACAAACCGGCACTTGCTCGTTGCGCGTAGGAAATTCTGTCAATTAAGGTTTTTAGTTAATGAGTGACGGGTGCATGTTGTACAAATTTTATATAAAAACTACCTTTTTTATTTCGCCCAACAACACAGTCGGCTCATCAATGCTGCTCCAAGAGAAGATGCACTTCTTCTGTTGGCCATTGTTGTTGGCGGTCAACCAACAAATGAATTTCGGCACGTCCAGATCTCTCAGTTCACAATCGATCACCAACTTGTTGTATTTGGTCAACGCCTCATTGATCACCGAATTGAATTGTGTGTCGGTAAGTTGAACCCCGTCAAAGTAGTCGCTTATTAGGGCCAAAAAGTACCATACATTGGCATTCACTTTTCGATTACGATAGACCAGAAATACTGGAGAGTCGCAATTCTGTAACCGAAATCATTACAGTAAATTCAAAATTCAAATCATTCTGACCCGCTGGTATATTCGAATGTGAAATTGGGTGGTCTGCAACTCGAACCATTCGTCTGATCGGCCTCTGTCTACCTGCAAAGTGCAAATGAACATCCAAGTTGTAAACTGGGCAAACGGCCACCACAATATCCGGAGTACTCTTGTCGTCCTCATCGGTCACTCTGTCAATCACAATTACGATTTTTCTCCCGTGTTGTTTGCTCGAATCGGTTTTGAGGTAGGCCAGTGCATCCCGGTAGATCAGTCGCTGAAGCACATACATAGATAGGTATGTTCATTTCGGGTCGGCATAGTTATGTCGAAAACAAATTCTCATTTGGGTAATGGGTAATCCTTGAAGGCACATCTTATGAGTATGGTCCCAAGTTTTGTTTTGTTCCCTCCATTTTTAAAATTCGGTTGCCAAACCCTTTTGCGTATTGGCTGCTCCAAATAGGTGTACACGTTGAATGAGGTGAGCAGAATCCGGTCCGGCGTTTTCAACGTCGGAATGGCGTGACACAATTCAAAAAGCAATTCATTTGGAAGACAACGCTTTTTGGGTCTCAATTGGAAAAACAGAATTCTTTTAAGGATTGCACAGAATTCAAAATTGTTTTCGCTGAGCTGAGATGGCTACCCATGTTGGAGTTCAACAATTCTCTGATATTCTCAAAACAGAATAATTTATGCGAGACTTCTTCATCATTATGGGGATTGAACAGATAATATTTTTGCGAAACGATTAATCGTCACGCTATTTTGACTCTAGGAGACTGATTTTCTTTCAGAACTTTATTGTAATACCGAACCACGTAAAAACATTGAATATATGTAGTATTGTGATGGGCTGATGGGCCAGATTCAGACCGGAAAAGAAATTGCATTATGAGTTTGCATGTGTATCCCATAGCAAATAGCATAATAATATGCCTCTAATAATCCCTCCTCCTATGTATGAATTAGTCCTCCTGGGGGATTAATAGAGGCACAATTGTATACGACATTCTCAATGGTAATGGGATGTGTGCTAGATGCATCCACAATAATTTTCAGAGATCCATTTCGGTCTTCATTTTCACGAGGAGGGCAACTGCTCGATCGGCGTCTCAAAGTGGAAGTCGGGCGGAAACAGTTCGGCAGCACGCGGCAACAGCAGACGATAGGTCTGGCGCACAGTGACCTCGGCCGCACCGGCGATATCGCCAATTTCTGTAAAAATGTTATTGTGGTTCTCTTCATACAAGATAATCGAATCGAAATGATCAGCTGATTGTCCTGATCAGCTTATCCGATGATCAATCGATTGGATCAAATTACATTATCTGATCGACTTGATACTCGGTTCAATTGTTTTAATTGATTGATCTGAACACCAGATCGATTGATCTGATCAGGCTGATCCATTGATTTGAATTACTGATTTAATTTCGCTCAACCTTTTGCGTTGCGCTTGTCCTTGGTGGCCTGTGAAGCCAAGTAAATCGCGGCCGCAGCGATCGAAATGGGACTGCGCCTGCACAAATGAAATGGATTGAGTGATTGGCAATGGAAAAATCAATTTTTGGATAAAAAATTAATTAATTCATTATTTGACCAAAAAAGCCAAAAATGTGTTGAAGTCAGCAGGGGACCTGATTGGACTTTCTGATTGATTTGAACTCACTTACCCGGCAACAAGGTCCAATTCCACAGATTTCTTGGCGATTCTGGTGGCAGCAATTTGCACCGGATAAGGCAGGGAAAGGTTGCCACAGAAGCGAGACTGGAAGAGGCAATGGAAAATGTTAAAAAAACCATGAAATGGCGTAAAAACGGCTGACCATGAAGTCGGAGCTGAAAATGGGGAATCGATTTGATCGGGCAAAAGGAATTGATTTCGCCCTTCTCACCTCGTTATGTGATCCAAATTGGTCTCCATGGTCCGCTGGATCAGCTTGAAGCAGCGCCCAATCTCCTTCTTCGACACTTTGGAGACCGCACAAATTTCTGTGGATGGCAAAATTAGATCAAAATAAAAAAATAAATTGGACAAAGTTTGTTCAGAAATGGGTAGACAGTTCAGTTCCGCTGAGCAGCAGTTAGATTTTTTTCACTATTTTGAGAGGTTGAGTTATAGCATTCTTTGCTTTTAAAGTGAATTTATTTGAGGTTTGAACAAAATTTTTCAAAAAAGATTTAAATGTCAAATGCGAAAAATAAAAAAAATTTCCATTTCAACGATTTCTGGTAGATATGTTGTTGTTGTACACGACCCCATTTTGAATACAGTGTCAGCAACCTTTGAACGATCTGGGCACTTGCTCCTGTCTGCAGGCGATGTACAGACAGGCGGCTGCCTGCGCCTCGTTGTTCTTGCCTCGGAGCGCCTTCGACTCGAGCACCTCCTTGAACAGCTTGGCGGCCCTGTCCTGGATGGTGCGCGTCAGGTTGATCTTCTCGCTCATCTCGCGGATGATCATCAGTGCCTGCAAAACAAATGTGGCGTGTGAACCCGGCCATTTTCGGCTGACCTGGGTCATTTGACGGTCGGCGCTGCTCATCAACTTGCGCTGCGCATTTGCAAGACTGCAACCAAAACATGATTATTGATTATGGTGGTTTCTGAATGAACACAGTTTGACCCCCAAAAATAATATAGTTCCTATATATGCTTTCCTATAACTTTCTTCTGCTGGGCCTCTCTTTTCTGTCCCAGATTCTGGTGCTCTGCAGTTATTTGTATTGGATTGGCCAGCACTTACGATCGATCTCCCTCCGAGCCGTATGAGACTTGGATGGCGGTGGACAGGTCATTCCCGGGCAACAGTGCATTCTCGGGAGCGCCGACACGAGACTGGAGGGGAAGATAGTGAATGCAACAGGTACACATCAGGGGTGTGGCAAACCGATTTTTAAAATACGGGACACGGTACGGGACGAATTCAAAAATACGGGCCACGATACGGGACGCCCAAAAATACGGGATTTCACGGGACAGTCTGAATTTGATTTTTCGCCTCAAAAATGGGAACCAAAATCTAAAAAATGCTTATGTAGTATATTTATTCTATATTACCGTTGCCTTCATTCTACTATTATATTATTAATTATTTAAGAACCATATAAAGTTATTATTCATCTAAAAACTTTAATAAGTAAAATTCTGGAAGACCCATGTCTTGTGTGCGCAACAGTTTAATGGCATGAAATAATCCAAATCTCCATGTCTTTTATAAGAGCCAGTCGGAATCATATAGCTTTTGAAGATTTTCAAAATCCTCTCATGTTGTTTTTGATTTGCACAATTTCTAACAAATTTTTTGCCAAGTTAATTCAAAAAATTAAAGCTCAACAATGGATTAGCCATTAGCCAAATAGAATCAACTCTTTTGCGCATAAAGTCCCGAGTCCCCGACGTCCAAAATATGGGGTGTATGTCCCGTGAAAATGGGAAAAATACGGGACGGGACGCCCGAAAAATACGGGATTTCACGGGATACGGGACACGGTACGGGACACACCCCTGGTACACATCGTTTTAACAAACCGGGTCATTGCCCGACGACTCGCTGCTGAACGAACGCCACTCAGTTCCCACATCGACAAGTCTAGAGGGATTGAAATTAGTACTTATTTAGATTTAAAAGGTACTGGACAGTACATGAATCGGCACAACTAAACCAATTCAGTGTTCACCAAAAAAACTGACCGTTCCCCGACCACAAGTCCGCATCGAGTGCAAATCATGTCCCCGGCGCGATGGTCTTCGATCAGTTCCGCGTCCGGATGCGAGGGACAGGCAATGGTGCTCATAATTGGCGCAAAGGGCTTTGTGATTGATTGATACGATGGAACTAAAAACGATTATAGGTGGAATTCTCCATAATCCAATCGATAATTGTTGCGCGTATTTAAACACGTCTAACATCTGAGTAAGAAATTTGCGATACAAATTTTTAATGAAACGGGATCAAATATTCCCCCGGATTAGACACAAAAATAGGTAATATGTTTGAACTTTCTTCGCATCCTCTTCAAATGGCCGTTCCTCTCTCCAAGTCCTCCTTGATGTCTTGCGTGTACTTTCCGTAGTAGCGCTCCAATTTATGGTTGAATTTGCGGTTACGCTCGTTGATGACTGCAAAAGAAACGATTATCTTTCAGACAAAAATAACACAATCATACAATCGATAGGCGCGTCCGGGTCGAACATGCGACGGCGATGGTACTCGTCGCGCTTCTTCATTCTGGAAATTAAAAACCGAGTTAAAAAAGTATTCTTTCATCAATGCTGGGTCGGGAGGCCTTTTTTCTCGTTGCCTAAATTATGATGTCAAATAATTGTTTTTTTGAGCCATAGCTTCAAATGAGATGAATCGACAAAGCTGTGGAGATGTAAGCGAGATCCAGAGATCTCCGAATGATTGACTGCTAAGATTTGGTGACAGTCTACTAATTTTGCTTTTGCGTCTTTCACAATGATACCTGGGTTCTATAGCTTGCGCATCAAATTCTAGCCAAGCCATGACTCATCTGGCACTTAGCAGCCCTAGCCTTTTGCACCGAATGCCATTCCTCCCTTACTGATTGTGGACGTCCTCGGACAGTTTGTCCAGCCCCTTCTGCGTCGGATAATGGGAGCCTGTGATCAGTGTGTTTGCGCCCGCGTAGAACTGCTCCTCGCCCACGACCTCCTTCATCTTCTGGTACGAGTCCATGTCCGGCTTGAGCGCATTGGTCAGTCGCTCGTATTGGCGCGTGGACATCGCCTCGTAGGTGGCAAATCCGGTGTCCGGATTCTGCTTGCGACGTTTGGCCGCGTCAATTTTGTCGGCCACGTCCGCCTGTGTGTCAAGTGCCTTCAGACGATCGTAGTCCTCCCCGCGCTTTTCAGCTTCCTAAAAAATGCAAAATCTGAAGTAAAAGTTTTAGGGATCAACTCATTGCCAATATAAATTAAGTATAATCGATCACGTCAAGTCAATTGATATAGGAACCTTTCTGGCCACCAGATCCTCCAGCTCCCATTCCTGGCGCTTTCGTTTGGCCTCAAAATTCCGTGGCAACTTCGAGCGACGATCCTCTTCGACCACTTGTTCGTGGTTCACTTTCCTCGATTCTTCCTAAATAAAAAAAACGAATCCCCCCAAAATTAATGCCAATCCAACCCGTTTCTGATGAAGTGCTCGAAACCGGGCCTGGAACTTGTCCATGTTGGGAGCCAAATCCACCGCTTGTTTCATCTTTGCTGATTTATTTCTGTTCAATGGCGCGCTGAAAACGAGAAGTGTGTATGGTGAATTGATGATAAATGAATGTGTCGATAATTGTTTGAATCGTCCAACAAATGTTAAAATTGAAATCGATCAAAATTTAACTTTAAATGAAAAATTAAATATCAATAATTGAACTGAGGTTACTGTCCAACAAAAATGCAACAACAGATCATCGGAGATTGGATATCGAAAAAATGATACAAAGCAAATTCGAGGTCATTTCAAACAAGATCGATCGAAACTTTTATTTAGGCTTCCTCCTTCAGATTATCCTGACGTGACGCCTTTCAGCCCCTTGTTCTTCTTCTTCTTATTCTGCTTGGGCTTTGCGTCGGCAAACTTCTTCTTTTCTTCCTCCTCTTGCTTCACCTAATCAATCAATCATATAAGGTGCAATTCTTTTTTGTTTTAATTTTCACCAGTTCATCGCCTTTCTGTTTAGCCAGTGCATCCAGCCGAGCAAATTCTTCTTTATCGAGCTCCTCCTTGTTGTCCTCCTGCAATTGCAAATATAAGAATGTACATTTTTTAATGTCTACTAAACGAATATCACCAGTTTTTTGGCCGTTCGTTTCGCCAACTTTACTGCTAGCCGACCAGCCTTTTGATCGCCCTTGTCCGTTGAGGATTGGCTTAGCTTCTGTCAAATAAAGCGTGTGTTGATTTTTATCCATCTAATTTTAAACCTGTGTGAATGCCTTCAACCGATCGTGGTCGTCCCCTTCTTTGTTGTCTGTTTCCTGAATTTGTGCGAATTATGTAGAGCATCAGCCAAATAGGATATTTATGTTATCCGCGAACCTTTTTGGCCACCAAATGTTCCAGCTCCTGCAGCAATTTCAGGCGATGATCCTTCTCCTCGACCGCTTGTTGCTGGTTCACTTGGCTCAACACCTCCTAAACGCGCAAACACAAAATTGATTGATTCTAGAGTCCAAGCATTAAAGCCAGAGAACGGAATGTACACTCTGAAGAACTCACTCTTTTCTGGTTGAGTGCTCGGAGCCGTGCCTGCAACTTGTCCACGTTGGACGCCAAATCTCCCGCTTGTTTCATCTTTCCCGATTTATTTCTGTTCAATTTGCGCTGAAAACATGCAATGGAATTTAAGTGTGCGCAAAACATGAGGAATTAATCGATAATAAACGGGTTCAAAGAATGAACGATAAAACTTGCAAAATTATTTTTTAAACGAAGAACAAACTAATAAATCAATTGGAAAGGGTTTCTATCGCGGCAACATGTGGCCAACTCCAGCCCTGTTCCTGTTGAAGTGTTTCTTGTTGTGCTCGTTCGGATTCGTTTCCTGCATCTTCTGCATCTTTTCCATCTCCTTCCCGAGCACATTGTCGTCCATGAAGAAATCCGGGATCTCGGCCTTGAAGCCCTTCTGAGAATTCGGAAATATCCATTATTTTTCAAATAATGGAATTAACCTGGAAGAAGACGTACGCGTACTTTTTGTCCTCATCCTTCCACAGAGCCTTTCTGTTGTACGGGTCTTTGGGCCAATGGTACGTGATATGGCCCATCTGGTTGCGGGTTCGCACGTCCCGCACGGGCAGTTTGTAGATCTTCTCCAAATACTCCCTCACGTCAAATCGCGACATTCGTGGATCGACCTGGGTGGAAATAAAGTTCAGATATTTTCTAATAACTATCAATTGCCTGTACGGCAGTACCTTTTAGGCTGAGGGGAATATGTATTGTATTTTGTCAAGGCCAAACCATTACAAGTATTTGATTAATGTAAAACTAAATAAAAATAGTATCGATTGACCGGATACTAATGTGAACATTGCAAATCTGGGGAGATTCAATTCAATTTTTTTACACTAACTTTAATCAATCACGGTTATGCACCAAAAAAATCTTGCCATTCACGTACCTCAAAAGCACATGCATTACTCGGCAGTCTTTGGTGGCCTTTTTGCGGCATTTCAACAAGTTTCATCCAAAAGTCGGGCAGAAAGACTCGCGGTCTTGGACAGCCCGGCTGCCAGAGGCGGGGAACACGAGTGGTCATTTGTCTAAAAAATATTTAAAAATTCCGGACTGAAAAAATATGTGATCTTGAACATAATAAGTAGACTACTGATCGCAAATTAAAAATTAATTGTTTCAAAAAATTCAACAAACAAGGAAATCGACACAACTAAAGTTTGATTGAGCGCACAGTGCTCACACGGATGCCTCTTTTCTCGCCGTCGTATTTGGTCAGCTCCCTTCTCAGGTCGGGTACTTGCGAACGTCTCCGTATGAGAGCCTTTTCATATTGGGAACGCTTCTGAAAAGGAAAGAAATTGAAACTATAATAACCGATCCAAAATCTGATTCTGATGTCATCATTGATTGCTTGATTAATCGCTAATCTTGGTTTTATTGTTTTCATTCTGATCTCTGGCACCCACCATCACACGCGAGTGCTGTTTGCCCTTCCTCCTTCGACCGTTGTCCTTTCGTATGCCCTTATTCTTTAGAATCTAAAAAGCAGAAACAGATAACTTTGCCGAACCAAGAACACAAATTTAATACCTCGTAGGTGACTCTCCGCCTGTCTCTGCTATCGGGTTCTGGCGCCTTTTTGCCAAGTGCATCTTTTGCAGAACCCATCACTTCCTGTTCGTCAACTTCTGACTCTGACTGGTCATCGTCCTGAACGAAATCTATTAGTACTAATGGGGAAATGTGTAAATATGTAGGTGCCGCAGGAAATCCTGAGAATCAGGAAATAGTGAGAATGTGGCCATAAACTATCTATTAGTCTACTTCTATTCGGTTCTCCCCCATGTTTGGCTATGTTTGTGTAGAAATTCTCAGGATTTCCTGATTCTAGGGATTTTCTGCGACATAGGTACTCCATCAATCCTCAATTCACCATCAATAGCAATCGGAATTTGTTGATCCCCATGGGGGATTTAAAGAGTACCAATTTCCCCTAGAGCTTTCACCTCACCTCGGCATCCTCTTCAATGTCTTCCAAGTCCGCTTGATTCCCCATCTGTTCCTCTTCTTCATTGTGAGGCTTCATTTGCAATATTTCCGCGAGTTCCCTGTCCTCCTCGCCCTCGTTGGACGCACTCAAAAATTGATCAAAATCAATGCACGAGTTGGCTGTCTCAATCCTTCGCTGCCTTTCCAGGGCGTCCTCCTCCTCCAGTTGAAGCATCTCTTCCTCGTCCGAGTCCGCGACTCCGCCAAAGTCCTTGTCCACGTAAGAAGTGCCGTAGTAGTTGTGCCGCTTCTTCCCCCATTTGTTCGAAGTTGTGCTAGCTAAAGTCATCATTTTTTGTAGATAGGAACATAATAGGCAATTGTAAATAATCCGAGTGTTTGTTTCCCTACCAAAAATTCCACAACAAATTTCTAGCCTTTCGAAAGTAGAGTCGAGACTCGAATTCTGACGATTGCTTGATATTCAAAGTTCAAACCGTATATGGTGGTGCTCTCTTCGTTGTCGATTAGTTCACTGTCCGACAATTCGTCATCATCCACGGCCACCCGCAGCACTTCTTTCGCAATCGGTTTCGGTTGTTTGACCAATTTGAGGAGTTCCTCCTCGTATTTGTTGTGATACTGGTCGATCTCGTCATACACACCGTCATCGTCCTCTTTCAACAAACGGATCCGAGAACTGTCCGTTTTGGACCTGAACAACAAAAAGTTGATGTACTGAATTAAAAGATCAATAAACTCACCTTGATGGCTTGGATCTTCGCTTCTTCGGCATAACGTTCTGGATCCGTATCCGTTAGAGGTCAGACGCGAAAATGACTTGATTCTGTCTGAGCTTAATTAAATTATAATTTGTAATTACCTAGAAATGGCACAAGCAATGAAATAAGGCTAGGCATATACTACATATTTAGTTGTAGAGATAGAAGCAGTTGCGATATCTCGTTCTCTCAAAATCCTATATTTCGGACATGTTCTGATTTCGAATATCAGCTCGATTCATATTGTCAGTCCCCCCTACCCAATACAATATGTATCAAACCGGAACAGGACAACCCGCCGCAGACAACCCGCCGACGCGAAAATATTAGAGAAACTTGGCTACAATTTAGGCCCAGAAATAGGCTTAAGCTAAGCTTAAGCTTGCATAGGCTTAAGCAAAAATTCCACGATTGGCTACACTTTGGGATTAGAAGTTTCTCTAATATTATCGCGTCGGCGGGTTGTCTGCGGCGGGTTGTCGCGTACTGC
>VAHH01000490.1:0-29218 GCA_013357305.1 Radopholus similis | reverse complement strand
GCAGCTCAAAACTTACCTTCCCTCTCAGCACTTCACAATAAAAGATCGGGCAGAATTTTAAAACCTTAAAAATGGATAAGAAAGGAGGTGAAACTGTCTATGCAGAATAATCATGTATCACTAAAGGGTTTTGCAACCGCACAGATAACCATCGGTTCTTTTGAAGGAGTATTCAAATTCGATTTAAAAATGGAGTGTTAGAATTAATCGCAATGTGGATCGGCACCCATCCATGTCCTGACTGGAGTAATTTTTGAATTCCTTTCCAGGTGCAAATTGCGAGACTGATAAATAACGCGAGAAATTGAGACGGCGGAGTGGTCTTTGATTTACTCGCATCTGAAGCCATTTGGCGACTCAACCATCTTGCCGTCACGTGCAAAAATAGGTGGTTGTAATCATCGGACGTGACTCCATGTTGGCTGGAGAGACCGTCGAAGCAATGATGGAGCAATGATGGAGCAGTGCCATACTTTTTGGAAGCAGTGAAGCCGCTATCGGCATGTCCGATTTTACCGGGTGCCAGTGCCATATCTGAAAAAGAAGGGAGCTGAGTGCGAGAATACGATAAATTCGATACATTTTCGTCAGCATTTTATTCAACAATCAAAAATTTAAATCGGCGGCAGAGCTATCAAAGTATCAAAGCCATTCACAAGTGTTTGGAAAAATAAATGTCTCCAAATAGAAGATTCCGATCCCAAAATCTCTGACCGCTCGAACAGAAACATTTAAAAATTACACGACTTTCAATTGTGCGCAGAATAGCGGAACGCGAAAGGCTGATCAGAAAATTAATTTTAATTAATAACATTTAATTTGATTTGAATTTGAATGGCTCCGCTTTTTGAATTCAAAAAATTCATTTGCTTAAAATTTGACCAATCATTGGAGAAGTTTCGCTTTCTGGAAGCGTACCAGCTCAGAGCTCAGCACGAAGACAACGAACGACCGGCAAAATAAAAAAGCAATTAAAAAATAATTAATATGAGATATTCTTAGTAAAATTAAAGTGCTTTTTGCAGTTGTTTTTGAAAAATGAAAATTAATGCGAAACAACAAACGACTGTTGAAATTCCTGACTGGAATAATTTTTGAATTCCTTTCCAGGTGAAGACCACCACAAGACGGAAAACGCCCACATTCATGGTTGACCCGATCATCGACCCCCGTAACAGCTCGCGCTACAACGAGTGAATCGACCAGATGAGGGCATTAACCGATGATGAGACCCTTTTGTGCGGGCGCATTGCTCAGGACTGCGACCAGTTCGCTCTATACCCGTACAGCATCCACAGTCTGTATGATCTGCAGGCCTGGGTCGGACTGGAAAATAAAAAGCCTATTAAATTCTTTGCAGTCGAACGTTTGAAAAAAAGTCAAATGATGATTAGAATATCTTGACTATTTGCAAAAAGATTGTTATTCATACAAATTTAAAGTAATGCTTATAAAAATGCATTAAAAGCAAATAAAATGATTGAAAAAATACTGTTCCTGGGCCAACAATTAATTCATCATTGTCCAATTAATAATAAAATTTTATGCACTTTGCTTGGAATACTGTCGAGCACATCCAATGGTAAGAAGAGAACTCAGACGACGAGTGGTGAGACCATGTCCCGGCCCGGCCAACTAACTGTCTCCATCAACAATGTGGCAATCTATTTACAAAAGTCATTCTGCACAAACATAAAGCAAGTCAAAATATTAAAAATTGATAATCAGAGCCAAACGTCGGTGAATTCGGCTATGGTTTCATCCATACAAGAATGAGTTTTTAGATCTTGCTAAAAATACATGTGAAAAAAAATATTCCCCGAATCAAAAGACTCAATTGTAAAATTAAAAAATATTATCAAACAAATACATATAAAGAAAACAGATAAATTGGCCGAGCTGGGCCTAAAACGCAGCATTATTTATTATATCTAATGTGAAAATGAATTGATTCCAGTGCGCAACATTAAAATAATTAATCAAAATTTAATTAATGTGTAACACCGAAAAATAAATGCCCGTTTGAAGAAAAAGTGGAAAGTTTAAATTTTGGAGTTGAACAGCTGGAGGGCGGCGGAGGGGAGGAGGATGAACCGCAAAAGGCGGAGACGACAATGAATTCCCCAACCCCAAACATACAAATTACAAAGTTAAAATAATACGACAAAATGGAGAGAGAAGGAGGAAGAATTGAGGTGGAGGAGGACGGCTTGGACCAAACAGATGGTGGAGTCTGGAGTGAGAGAGTTCGAACGAGAGAAGAGACAAGAGACCCGTTGGAAGGAAGACGACTGCGGAATAGAGTCCACAAATGAGCCACTGCGAGGGAAGCCCAAGCAGCTGAAAATCCCTGCAACCTCACGGACCAAACGGACCAATGAAAAAATATAACTCTAATGCAAATTATTTTCAAACAAAAATCCTGAAAGGAAGAAATATTAAATTACGAATTCGAGAATGGCCAACGTGCACTACCCCAAAATCGCTCTTCATTCGCGTTCACGTCGTTTTTCGCAAGTCAACATCGAAAAATGGAAGTTCAGAAGGACATTTTTGCTGACTACATTCGGCTATTTTTTTAATTTAAGATAAACACAGAAAAAGTTCAAAAATTCATTTTAAAATCAAATAAATAAATAAATCATTACAATGAAAACTGACTGGTCGTCGATGGGATTGCGCAAATCGACCAGCGATTGCGCGCACAATCGCCGAATATGAGAACTGGTCGGCCTAAAGTTTCATTAAATATTCTGTGGTTCTGGTGGAATGGAAATGCGAGAAGATGTTGGAGCCGATGCAGAGGAACGTAGGCAATGAAGGCAAGAATGTGACGACAAAGGCAGTTAATAAAATAATTTTGCAATCAAAAATGAATTGAAAGATAATCCAACCGAATGCCAACTTTTGAAATGGTCGATCATCACTACAATGCATATTCCCCTCAAATTTGGCCAGAAGAATTTTTCACGATTTGGCGATACAATTTTTTTCCACTCAAGTGACCTGCACATTTTCCTTCATGTCTTTCTTTGATCAAATAAATTAATGTAAAGCAAAGCAAATATTAAAACGAAAAGGCAAAACCGGCTCTTAACGAGTTGAGACTTGAGAGGAAGGCCGAGCTGGGCCTAAAACGTAGCCGGAAGCGCAACTGAGACCAATAAAAACAAAAATTATGCAAACAAGGAAGTGAAATTAAATGAACCAAGAAAATTTATTTAAAAAAACATTAAATGCATAATTAAAAATCACAAAAAAGAAAAGTTTGCTTTGAGACTGCAAGGGAAGAATGGACTGAAACTGAGAACTGAAGAAGAGACGGAAGACAACGAATGGAAACTATGTTAATATTGTAAATTCAAAATCTGCAAAAGCCCAGAGCCACTGCAGGGGAATGCCTTAGCCGCTGAAAAGCCCCGCAACCTCAAAAATGGGCGAATGAATTTTTGAAATAAAATTGAATAATTTGATTGTGAAAAGCCAAAGGAAGACAACGAAGGCGGCAGCAGAGTGGAGCATCACAGAATGGATTAAAGAGAATTTTTCATTTAATTAAAAATTATGTGAGCACATGACGACAAGAGGAGCATCGAAAACGACGACTCGAATGGAGATTATCAAAAGGCAATTCGTTCTGTGCACTTCAGCAGATTTTAAGACCCGACCGAACCTTGTGCCTTGGGAAATGTTTATTAAAATTTGGAAATTAAAATTTATTATTTGGGAGTGCTGGTTTTGCAGTGCGTCCCTAAGGAATGTTCATTTCTACAATACGAATCTTCATTCGACGAAAGCAGCAAAGGCACAATAAAATATGTCCAAATGGAAGTCGTCCAAAAAGCGAGGAACGAGCGGCAACAAGAGTGAAATAAAAATTATACAATGCCATGGCTGATGCAGAGGAACGTAGGCATGAAGGCAGCAAATGAATGAATTAAGGAATGATTGGCGTCAACGGCAGTTAATAAAATAATTTTGCAAACAAAAATGTGTTGAAATTAGAAGTATTATTAAAAATGCCCAGAGTACGTGGGTAGGCATTGTCTAATGGAGACTTAGAGTTCAAATATTTGGACAATTGCTCAATTTGGAGTGAAGGAAGCACAATTCAAATTTTAGCCAGCTACGGTGCCCGTTGCGGCTTTGCGGCCCTTCCTTGGTCCTTTAGGCTCATCTTTTGTCCAACCACTTGTCCACTTTCTCATTGGTCACTTCTCCTCGACTATGTCCCTTTCCTGGGCATGACGCTAAACTGCAAGCCATCAAACGAAAATTAAAAGTAACGAAGCATTAAAAAAAATTTTTATTCAGAAAATGAATGGAAGAATTAATGCAAAGCACAATTAATTATAATATAAAATGTTCTTGTTAATCAAAAAATTCGCACACTACATTGGAATGTCCCGCCAGAGTGGAGAACGAAGCAAATCGCTAATTAAAAAATTAAATTTTTATTACATCTGGACAAATGTTTTGAAATGAATAAAATTAAATGTCTCCAATTGAAAGACATGCGGCCATACGGTGCCAGCAGCCAGCTCTAACTGTCTGGCAGTGTGTTCCTTCCCTCGCACCAGCAAGCAGCACAACGCTCCCCTCCCTCCATGGGGTCCGGGCTTCAAGAATTGAACCAATTTCCATTCCATATTATATTCAAAATAATTCCAAATCGTTGTCAAATCATTTATACATCATAAAATAATTCACAAATATTTATATGAAAATGTACTGGATGTCGTCGAAATTACGGCTGCTGATTGGAATAAATTTATCGATGACAAGAGACCAGATTTTTCAAATTCTGTGACACATTTGCAAGAATTTTAATAACGCCGCTAGAACTGGTCTTTTGCTGTGTCATTTGCCACCAAAATATTCTGACCGAATATGACAAGATTGGAGAAGATGAAAAGCGATAATGAAAAAAAACTAAATACGTGGTGGGCAAATAAGTTTTAAATTTTAAAAATAAAATCTAGTAATTAAAATATAAAGTTGGCTCCTACGATATCCGAAAAAATTGTGACCAAGTTGAAAAGTGCGGTCTCAAATTCAAAATAAAAATTCTCACAGCCATCCTGGGCATCAAAATCAAAGGCCTCTGGGCTATAAAATAAAATATGTCGAATGCAATTAAGATTTTAAGGCAAATTGAGTCCGAATTTTCAAGTTATGGCCCCACAGTGATTCGTTTAAAGCCCCCGACCTTATGTGGATGCCTGCACAAAAGAAATCTTTGTCCACATAGCCGCTTCTAAGCCTTCCGGCATCCTCGTGCGCAAAGTACGGCGACTCTAGGCCGACTGCATCCGTGCTTCTGTTATTGGAAATAATATTTTTTAATAGATCAGAGTTTTATATTTTTAATTTTTCTTTTTGTTATTTTTTATAACAAATGTTTTTCGCCATTTGCTGTGACTCGATTCATTTTTTTTCAAATTCGCTACTATTTTTAAATTTTAATCTTCAAAATTCAAATATGTTTCAACATTAAATTTGATGATGTCTTATTCTTTGAGGAAATTATTTAATTTAATTGAAATTGCAACAACATAGAGAAGAAATCGAACTTGATCAAATGTAAATCCATTGGATAAAATTGTTGACAAAAATTAGCTTTGATCCAATTTCTGAATTTGTATTTTTAAATAGATCAGAGTTTTATATTTTTAATTTTTCTTTTTGTTATTTTTTAAAACAAATGTTATCAGTACTAAATTATGAAAATTCATTAAAAATTCATTGATGAGGTTGCACATCACGGATTAAATTTCAAAACAGAAATTAACGATTTTTTTATTTATTCGTACTTTGCCAAATTTAATCCATTCAAACTTACCTTCGCACCTTCCCAATTCGAATGCCCACGAGGCACTTTTTTATTTGAACAAATTCCGGTTGGGTCAAAATGGAAGTGCGCCTATAGCCGACATTGAAGCACGCAAGGACGAATACGCGGAGAAACTTGTCACGCTGGGTGACGTTCATCCACGCGCCCTTCCAGTGCTCTATCAGTATCTGGAGCAGCTGTAGTCCAACCGTTTTGCTCAATGCCGCATTTGACAAGAGCTCCTTTTTGTCGTTCTCGTCGATCGAGGAGCCCAAGAAATTCTCTAACTCCCTAAATTAGGTAAATCCATTTCGCATATTAGTGTTTTTTATTACTCTCATTAAATCAACATATTGGATAGTTATGATTTTATTTTTAATTAATTTTATTTTTATTATTTTTTATTCAAATTTTTCTTTTGGTTTGGAAAGAAATTGGAACGCTATTTTATTTTGTGAATTTACAGTCATGAAAGATTTAAAAATTTCCAAAATTGACTTTAATTTTGAATTCAAAAAGCACTTTTTTCATTGAATCAGTTCAATTAAATGAACATTCGCTCTTTCTCTCTCTCACCCATTCCAAGTCCAACCCAGCATCGCTTGAAACTCCTCACGAATGTCCAAGGTGAGTTGCTCATAGTTGTATTCACCGCTTGGGCACATCTCATAGTGCTCATGGAATTCACCTTTTTTGTGTTTGCCTAGAATTATTTATTTGCAAAAGGCTTTATGGTTTAATGAGAGAAAAACCTCGCAGCTCTCCAACATTCCATTTTTCTTCAAAAAATTTTCGTGCCGCTTGGACCTTATTAACCATAGAATATTTTGAATTTTAAAGCCATCTTACCTGTTTGTCGTGTTTTGTTGAGGAAACTTTGACCGGCACGGGCAAGGTTTCATACATAGAAAAATCCAAAACAGGCAAAGGATTAGCCTTTGGCTTCAGCTTCATCAGGTTCGAATTCATTGTAATTTTGACACGAACGCTGTGGCTCCAGCAGAATGGGCGGAGATTGAAAGGACGCAATTAGCAATTATACTTTTAAAAGCGGAAATTTGTAAACGCACGCGGGGATTCCAATCCTCAACGGAGTTATTTGCAACTTGACCAGGCGGAATTATTTTTCCAACTTGTTTCCACTGATCAAATCGGATCAATCTAAGTTGGATTGGACTAAGCTTGGTCAGTTCTCTTGGGCTGTAGTGCCGGAACTACATCTCACTTTGGAAATTGATAAATTAATATCCAAAAAATGTGTGAGGAAAACTTAAATGATTTCTCAAATTATATCTCATTAGAAAATAAATTGACATATTTGACGACTCAATAATTTAATTGAAATTAATGAAAGCCATCTACTCAATGTAGGGGCATATGGAAATTCCTTACATCTACCCAAATTACGCCGCTGTTGACTCGGGCGACCACGGCCTTCATCCGGCGCTGTGGAGACGAGGTGGTCGCGCAGCAGAAGCAAATGGCCGAGATGGCGCGGAGTTCATCGGACAGTCCGATGGGGGGATTGTGACTGGGGCGACCAGCCACGGTGACAACCAGGCCGACTTAAATCACACCTAGCTATTAATATTTTACCACAGAAATACGCGTATCTCGCTCGTTTTACGGCATTTGAGGATAAATAATAAAATTAAAAGCAATGAAAATATTGTTTACAAAAACCTTAAAAATGGATAAGAAAGGAGGTGAAACTGTCTATGCAGAATAATCATGTACATATCAACTAAAGGGTTTTTGCAAAAATTTTGACAAAAATTCAATTCAGTTAATAAAATTATTGGAAGAGATGATTGCAGTGAAATGAAGGAAATAAAATCGCAGCACTGATCTGCAAAATCGGCACATAAAGCAGCCAAGTCAGCAAAGCGGAAACATTCTTCACATTTAAAAAATTACAGTTTTAATTAAAACAAAATTGTTTAATTAACCAGAGAAGAAAATCGATGAATGAAAAAGCTCGAAGAGCATGAACTCGAATGAAATGTTTTTTAAAATTGCACTTGAAAATCATTATTATAAATAAAGCATTCAGACGAAGGCAGCAGTTCCTTTCGCAGCAGCTGCTGATAAATTGGAGAGTTAGAGCCGGATAGTTGCTTGACTGAGACTGAATATTTTGAAGCCGACGCTCAGCCGACAATAAATTCAAGATGCCGAAAAATTAAAAATCCGTCGCCAAAATAAAAGAACTTGAAACATGAAATTCAAATGAAAAATAAAACTTAAATTCTACAATAAAAATTTAAGAATAAACCGAAGTCGATACTGGACTGCGGCGAACCAACACGCCAGCAGATCAACCGATACCAAACTCCTAAGAACCCAAAAACGCTTTAAGAGTGCCCGAACCCGGCTGAGGATAACGAGTGATGATAGTTAAATTTATTTGGATTTGGAGCGCATTCCAAAATGACGCATCAATGCGAGCTTTCTGGAGAGAGAGAAGACTCTCGCCGACCAAAAAATTAAAAATTAAATTTAAACAAATGACCGATCAATAATTGGGAAAGCACGCATTTTCGCTGCCAGTGGACCCGTCGCGCAATGGCCAGGAACTGGCTGACAAATGCGTAAATAATATAATAAAAAAATGAAACGTTCGATGGAAACGACCGAGCAACGAGCAAAATAAAAAAAATTGAACGATCAAAGAGATTTGTTTGGTTCGCGACGTCAGAGATAAAAATGCAATCGTATTCGATTCGTGCATGGAGGGCGACTACGACAATATTAGGGCGACGTATTCTCATTCTCGTCTAGCCCATCCCGATGTATTTTGCCCTCTCCTCAAAATTTCGTCTGGCACAAAACCCGTTGATGATTTCGAGTTTTATCCAGGTTATTAATTAAAGTAGAAGAAAATAAAGAAGCAATGGTTAAAATATGGCCGAGCTGGGCCTAAAACGGAGCTACCGAATAATCCAAAGAGATGGAGTGAAAATTAAAAACTATAAAAGAAGTGAATTAAAAAGAAAAAATATTTTATTCGAAAACCAATAATTAAAAACATTAAATTACATACGCAAGCATCGGAGAGAATTTCGACAGAGATCATAAAGGTTTGAGCGTCGCAAAGGATTCTTTTAATAAAATAATTCTCACAACAAAATAACAAAATTAATCAATTAAATTACAACTGGAATGTCCCTCTGTACCAGCCAATAAAAAACTGGCACAAATTTCGCCCTGGAAGAGGGGAGCCGCACTTCAAATTATTTTCAAAAATCCTTTTTACCAAGAAAATTCAATATATATATGAGACTCTTAATGCATTAAAATGAAAATTAATGCGAAACAACAAACGACTGTCTTTGATTAACCACTCTGGCCCTTATGTCCATTTTGACGAATTTGTTAATTGAAAGAAAATATTGAAGACTTTGAAAAAGAAGTGGAGAGAAAAAAATTAAAATTTAATCCAGAAGAAGAAGAGCAAGAAAAATTGAGAATTAAATGAGAACAACGATCCACAGCGTCTAGATGGAGTACGTATGCATTGTAATGGTCCTAAGGCAAGAAGCAACTCATGTGGGGAACAGAAGCCGCCTGCGAGTAGAGTTGCTACTGAACAACCTCCGGGACACAAAAGACATTGACGCGCATGAACACCTAGAACTTCTAGCGGCTCACGGTGGATGCATAAAGCTGGTGGATGCAAGAGGGCCAGAGAAAAGAGCGGAGTACTTTGCGCTAGGCCTGCGTTCAGCAATCTGTGAGAGGAGACAGACGGTCAGAAATAATGAGGAGATTGTGGGGCAGAAACACGAACAAAATTCAATAACTTAATTAATACCTATCTATAGATGGGAAAAGTAAACAATATAGCTATCCTGGAAGAAAAAGGCTTTATCACAAATGAAGGACGGATTTCTCTATTATCGGTGAGAAATTCTTCCTATTCGTCTCATCTTAAACAAAAATAAATTGAAATTAGCCCAATTTAGTTGCGGACAAATTTATAATTCCAGAATATAAATAATTAAAAACGACACAAATTAAAAGTTTTGTCAATGTCTACACCAGGCGTCGAATGAGCGTAGAGAATTCGCCAAGAAAATGCTCCGGCGAGATAGCATTTGAGAAGGAGGTTCGTACATCAATGGCGTGTCATCATTGAATAATTTTAAAAAATGAATGGAAAATAAATTTGAAAATCGTACTTGTGGGCTCAGCCTTTTGATGGTATGACAATAAAATGCAATCCAAAAAGTACTAAAAAAGATTAAAAAATGAATTTAAATTGCATTGAGAAACGGCGAGAAGGCGGAACCAGCTTATCAGGTTAGATCAGTCGACTACCCAGAAGCCAGAGAGAGTCGGAGAAAGTATGGTGCATAAACCAGGAAATCGATCTCAACTATCTGGAACAATGCATTATGAATGGCAAATGAACGACTACAATCCTTCGATGGCTAATCCCTGCAGCCTCACAGGCCAAAGGAGCTAATTAAACTAAAAACGAGAGCAAAGAAGACCCAGAGCCACTGCAGGGGAATGCCTTGGTCGCTGAAAAGCCCCGCAACCTCAAAAATGGGCGAATCGACAATACGAATAAATGTCCAAATGGGCACGTTGCAAACGAATGGAGCAATCGACGAAGGAAGGATCAGATGCGTTTGACTTCACTAATGGATAAATATTGTAAAATTATTTATAATTAAAATGATTTGGATTTGTAAAATGGCGCGGACAACTGAGGCTGAAAGCTCCAAATGCGAACGGAGAAGGCTGAATGTGCAAAGATGAAGAATGGACGCAAAGAATCGACAAATGAGCCACTGCAAGGAAAGCCCTGGTAGCTGAAAATCCCTGCAACCTCATGCTTCTGAGGTTTTTGATCTTTTATGATTGCAAATGCAAAAAAGAAAAATTAATGTATGAATGAAAAACGCCAATTTTGGACACTGCAACTGGCGGAAATGTTCTTCCATCTCGAAAGTCCGGCGGATCGGTGATGAATGGCTTAAAATGGGGAATGAACAAAATCAACAAAAATAGATTGTTTTGAGATTTAAAAGCATAAAAAATGATTTTAAAATAAAGAAAAGAATAATGAAAATAAAGTTTAATTTCAAAACACTTTGCTCTGCCATCTTTAATCATACTGCCGATGAATGATTCCGGCAAGCAAAACATGCATAAAATATATTCAACGGCAGTTAATTTAATAAATTTTGCATTCAAAAATGAGTATAATGGATTGGATTCTTCATCTTCAACAACGTGAATTGCGGATAGAGGACGAATGCGGAAGGAGTTGGAGTCCACAAAGTGAGCCACTGCAAGGGAAGCCAAAGTAGCTGAAAATCCCTGCAACCTCATCAAATGGACCAAACAAAAAATGAAAACACTTTAATAAATATTAAATAAAAAAGCAAATCGACAATTGACTTTTGTGAAAAATAGATTGAAAAAAAATGAATTAAAATTCCTGAAAGAAGATGTTCAAAATCTCTGCTCGTTTCAAGGCCGAGCTGCGCTTAAAACGCAGCCGAAATAATAAATATAGAAATTGCATTGGATGAAGTGGTCACAGACCAAATTGATTCAGCAGAAGCAGCAGTGGGACGGCGGCGCCGAGCAGCGCCGCAATCACCTATGTTGTTGAGGTCAAAAAATGTTGAACTGAGATAAAAACCCACCTGCAAAAAGGCATTGCATTAATTTAATAATAATAAATGATATCAGACCTTCAAAACGGCCGATACAAGCCGATTTCCAAATTTTCAAATTGTTCAGGATGAAACCGATTGGCCGCCTAAACCACCTGCGAGTTATTGGAATACTGTTTGGGGTTGCTTAATCACTCTAAAATAAATTCGACCACAAGGAATTTATTAATGGAGTAGCCTGATTGAATGATTTCGAAAAATTTAACCGAGAGCACCAAGAGGATTTTTAAAAAATTAGTCCTGGATCATGACGTTAAACTGCACCGATAAAATAAAAAGAATAAAAACATCGAAGTCTAAAAATGTCTGGAACAATCAATTAAATTTAAAACTGCACAAATACCACGAGAATCCGCAAACAAAGCCCGCCCAAGAAAGAAGCCATCAAGTGAAGTTTAGTTTTGATGATTTCGTTGAACAAAAGAAAAAACTGACGGAGTTTGGCATTTACAAATAATCGATCATACTATACTTGAATTGCCGTGTGAAACTTTTTATTATTAATTTGTTTGCACAAACTGGCAGCGTCGGCATCAGCAAGAGCTCAAAACAGCGAAGATATGACAAGTCAGTTCCGCATCACAGTGAAATTTGCGATTTCGGAACGAGAATGAGATATTAACACTGAATGAAGTTGGACCGCTTAAAAATGCAGCAGAACAGATAACGCTGAATGTGGAAAGAGAAATTCATTTCTTCATTTCGCGACCGAAGAGAATCCCAGAATGGATTAAAAAGAATTTATTTGACGACAGTTAATAAAAATGAAGGCAAAATAAATTTAAAGAGGTGTGATTTGCTTGGAGTATTTAATCAAATGTGGACGACAGGAATGTATTGTGCATTGGGAGCGTGTGGAAGCTGCTGAGTTTTGGATTTGCGGCTGGAAGTGACGGTTTTGGAGGACGGAAAGGAGGCAGAGTAGTTTCCGTCGGAGTTCCGGCACCAAAAATGCCTAAAGTTAATTTTAAAAAAGCAATAAAAAAATTTATCAATCAATTGTTGGTATGGAGAACAGAAATTGGAGAGACAATGGATGGAAAACGGACAGAGATAGATAGGCCTGCAGATGGAGGACCAACCTGGGATGGATTTAGGGCCGAACAATTAAATGTTAAAATTTTCAATTTTAACGGTAAACAACTTGTTACATTCGCAACCGGAGTCAGAATTTTCAAACTACATTAAAAGAGCAACAGTTACGCCTTAAAATGAAACCGCTTCAATTAATTCAGGCAATCCAAAAAATAAAATATAAAATACTACAACGGAAGTTGGCGCAAACGGATGAAGGCTATCCAGACCCCAAGCGTTGGGAGTAACCAGCCTGTCCAAAAGAAGGAATTTAATTTCAATGCAAAACGCTCATTGTTGGCCCTTGAGCAAGGCATTTTTTCAAGGTACAATTTTCGTGAAAGACCAAACGAGCCTTGGAAATATAAAACCTAAGACGCAGCAAATCATAAAATTAAAATGATGAAACTGTAAATTAAAAAAATTCATTTGTGATTGGAATGCTATTATGTTTTTAATACTCAAATTAAACATGAAGATGGTGGACAGCTCTGTGGCAGAATAAAAATCTCAGGAAGCGGACGTTGTCGTGGTTGTGACGACAAGGACGGCCACAGCAGCTCCACAAATGGGCGCGGTGGACGTCAGCACATCCGGGTTTTGGTTTGATGAAAGACGAGTCAATGTCGCACTCTCCCGTGCAAAACACGGATTAATACTGATAGGGGATTTTCCCTTCTTATACAGGTCGGGACAGGAAACGGATCGAGATGATGATAACAAAAAAAGGAATTGATAAATTTAATACAACAAAATTAAAAATCAAAATCAGTAATGTCTTTTTGCACGGAGGCCGTACAGCGCCAACTGCATTTTTTAAGTGCTAGCGATCAACCGTGGAATGGCACAAAAGTTGCCGAAAAGCCAGACCAAAAAAATAAATAGCAAAACAAATTCGTGGCCCGTGGTGGCAGATTGGGGAAACACAGAAATTGGATTGAAAAAATGAAAATTAAATTATTGTGAAGCAGCCAGCCGATGCGGAAGAAGCGGTTCGCGGATCCTCCACCACCATATGTACTATATTGGGAGCCCTTGTTCCAGATGCTCGAGTGCATGCGAGTTCACAACTTTTTTGTGACCAGAACCAACGCGCGGATCAAAATTAATTAAACAAAGGCGGGGCGAATATGAGGGTCGGAATAGAGATAGGTCGGATTGCCACCTTCGCTTCAACTATTGATTAAAAATAGAAAATAAATTTGAAATTGCGATTTTATTGAAAATATGAACGCGGGAGGAGGAGGAACGAGAGCAGGAGGAGCGGGATCAGGGGCGTAGAGTTCGATTCCAGGCTCGGATTGCCTTGAATCGGCACTGTTCTTGCCGCACTTAGGTGCGGCAACATTCGCAGTCGTCGAGGCCTTTCTGGCCTTTGGGATCGAGCGAGCCTTGCTGCAATGGAAAACAACGTGATTTGATTAAAGGCAAATATGCAAAAGAAAAGCCTAAAAGCAAATTTAATTAAAATGCAACTGGTTCCTAAAAGCAACATCGCATTTCAAGATGTAATCTCGACGTGGCCATGAGAACTGGCCTTTCCTAATAAAAATAAAACAAAATGATAAATGGCATTTGCACCGTACAGAGTCAAACGAATGAGGGAATAGCAGCCATTGTATGCTAAAGAAAAAGTGGTTCTAGGCCTCTCATTCCGGTCGAAGGAGCCCTTTTAAGAGATGCCTATGAGGGCTTTAATAAATCCCTGGAGAAATTGGTTAAAGATTCGAGTGAGGACCAGGCCCTCGATTTCAAATCGCGCCGCAGTTATTTTTATTCCATGCATATATCTGTGGAGAACGATAAACACTGAAATCGCGGAAGTTGCAATCACAGACTTGAGATGCGCCCAATGAAACAGAGCGACGAAAATATTATTTGTATTGGAAAAGATCAAAATTAAAAATTATTGAACTGCTCAAAAGAATTGAGCGAAGTATAACTCTCGACACCGCTTGATCGCCCCAATAATTAAGAAAATAAATATTTAAATTAAATTAAAATAAAAACATTTAAGGAGAATGCCCAAGAATTGGTTGATGCAAAGTTGCGCACTAAGATCAGAGTAAATTAACCAATAAAGGAACAGTTTTGAGAACAGATTCCGCGGTCTCTTTGGGCAAATCGCACTTGCAAATAACGAGCGCGATTATCATAAAATTGATTAAAACAATGACATCCTCCGATCGAACTGATCGAAGTCGAAAAGTGTCTGGAACAATCAATTAGATGGTGCCAATGCTCAACAACTCGGGCAAAAAACAACATAAAGAACGTTCACAGAAGACCAGCCCTGAGTTTTTTTTAAGTATATTCGCCCATTGAAAATGGGACGAGTTGATAATAGCCAAGTTGAAATTCGACAGCGAATTGAAAACACCTGTGTTTTCCAGCCAGAGGATCGAGTACCAAAATGAATGAGACTGAGGAAGCACTGATCCAGTTGGAGACACGCCCCGTGATCAACAGAGATTGGCATGACGGCCGGGCGCCACACTCAACGCACGCGTTGGTGACCTAAGCAAGGGCGAATGAGCAAGTGTCTGATTTAATTAAATTTGACTGCAAATGAAATGTGGTACAATGAAGATGTGCAAACACCCGCAAATAGAAACGGCAGCAAAAAACGAAAAGAGGAGGACGTCATATTTCGTCGTCAGAATGGAGTCCGAAAAGGCTAACAGACAAAACAAAACGGATGGGCGGGATTTGGATGCAAATCTTAATAAATAATAAACCAGAACGACTGTTGCGAATATTTCAAATTAAATATAAAACTCAAAGATTAATTTAAAATAAAAAATGGCAACGCGTCAACTGTGCCCATAAACTCAGAGATGAGGACCGTAGTGAACAGAACAGTGATGATAACAGTAGAGATTGGGCATCAATGAATGGATTTAAAAACAAACAAATTGTGTCCCCCCAAAAAGTGAAAATCAAACAATAATCAATACCAAAGAATAGAGAGAGCCTCGGGCAACACCTGCTTCGTTTTCCTGCCCGTCACGACAACACTGATCGGGAAACAATGGCAGGGGTTCCTGGACACAACACAGATGATACTGAGCTCCACATCAGCCCAAGGGATCTGCGACCTGCACGGGGTACAGTACGTCGACACAGAACAACGGATCCACTTCAGTAATGGCTTTAGCGTCCTCACCAAAACGTTGCCAAAATCGATTTCCAGTCGTAGTAATTAAAATATAAATTTGGCTCTTACGATATCCGAAAAAATTGTGACCAAGTTGAAAAGTGCGGTCTCAAATTCAAAATAAAAATTCTCACAATAAAATAAATGTAAAATTGAAAAGCAATGAAGTGACGGACGGCCCTGCCCTGCAATTAAAATTAAATACCAATTCTACCAAAAAATGAAGCACAGCCAATCGCAGGGGTCGGTTGAACGAAGCAGCAGACAACGAAATTAATTGAATCATTTTAGAGAAAATCGAGGGAAAAATTAAACCTTAAATAAATTTCATTAAAATAGGAGAAACAATTTGGAATGGCATGCGCAGAGTGACCAAATAAAAATTGAACACGCGGAAAACGGGCACTGCGGTACTCAATTCTCTAAACTCACATGCGGAAACAAGTCAGGAAAATGCAAATCTGCAGCAACTTTGATATTTGGAAGCTGCAACACACAGTCAGACTTTAAGTATGTAAATAAATGAACATCAAATATCCCCCAGCTCGATGTGGACTTGTGGACACAATAAGTTCCTCAGTCACATTTATTTAAAAATCACAATCAAAAATTTCATCTTACATAATTTAAAATTTAGGATAGCGCTTCACTTCATTAACAAGAATCATTATCGTAAAGGTGACGCATCAACAAAATCTATGAGCCCACAAGGCGATTCCGTTAGATCAAAGGTACCATGATGGAAAAAAGAAAAAGCAGATGGTGTGCCCAAAAATAAATGGAAATTTAAAACGCAAAACCAAACAATTAAAAATATGAAATGGATACATAAACGACTGCCATTCTTCAATCAACTGCCCCAAAAAAGGAGAACAGCAGGTTGACACGGAGCAAAGAAAACATGGTTAATAAGTAAAATGGAAAATTACAACATAATTGCCACAAATGGATGGAATATGTACGGTAAAAAAAAAGATAGACCGAAATTTAGCATTCAATTAAACACTTTTTTCTACTCCATGATGGAGATCAAAGCAGGACATCGAAATCGCCACCAGTGTCAGAGGAGAATTGAGGCAAATCATTAGAAAATTGGATTCAAAATTAAAAGCCGATGCAATTTTCAAACATTCAAACAACTGAATTTGTTCGTTCTAACACAAGGCGTTAAAGTGGTGAGGATCTAAATAGGGTAGAAAAATATTCCTGTGATGAAAAAATGAAGGCAGTCGGGGATTCTGGCAGTGCACTCTTGTGCCGTTTAAAAATAATATAAAAAAATGCAAATGCGAAAAAACCATTTGGTTGAAGGGTTTGCGGCTGCAAATTCAAATAAAACTCACATAACATCGCGGACCGCTGTAATGTCCGAATCATCATATCAGCATCATCAAATGAACGGAAACATAAAACTACAAACATTAAAAATGATCCAAAAAGAGGAGGAAGTGAATAAAAACGACTACTACAATCGTCAGCCAAAGGGCAATCAAAATCATCAAATGGATATAAAATTAAACAAATTAAATTTTTGTGATTCCCTTTTTCATTTTTATCCAAAGCAGTTGGCGATATTGATATCTGATATTATTAATTAAAAAATGTCAAAATAATATATGCAAGTTGAATTCGCAGGCCGGTTCATGAAGCCGAACAACGGTCGCTTTGGCGAACGAGGCGATGAGCAGGATCCGGAGGCCGATATACGATTCTTAAAATTAAAAATTAAATTTAAACAAAAAGGCCATAATGGGTCGCGAATTGGAAGTTCTACAGGAAGATATTGATAATCCAGCACTAATTCAACTTTTGGAAGGAAAAGTTCACTGGTTTGTTCTGACAGAAGTTCTGAAAGAAAAGGCCAAAGATCCCGATGGATGGGACATGAAGCAACACCGATTTCAAGGCCACGGTCAAAAAATTAGGCCAAAACAAGGATTTGACAAAAAAAACAAAACATTGATCAATTTAATAATTTCTCAAAATATATATTAAAACAAATTTTCATGTCTAAACAGTTGTCATAACTTGATCAACATTGTGAATATCGATGTGGTTCTGAAATAAATTCATGACGCTGCCGAGACCGTTGAGGCCATGTTGGAGCAGTACCAGACGCTCTGGGCCCTGTGCCGACGTTTCAGCCACGTCACTTTCTTCCTGGTGCCTGTGCCCTACCTGAAAAAGAAGGGTGCAGAGTGCGAGGACCCACTGTGGTCTCGACGGCAAACTCAACCCTCATGCAGAAGCAATTTAAGTGGAAAATTGAAAAATGAAATTCAAAAATTAAATTGAAAAATTAATCTGAATAAATGCATAGTATAAATTTAAAAAATGTAATTTAAAAATAAAAATGCCATTCATTAAGGACAACGGGAATTACAAAGAATATCATGCATCAAAAAACTGCCGAGCTGGGCCTAAAACGGAGCACTTTGAATAAAAATAAATACGAAAATAGAAAAGAGCAAATAACAATCGTTTTTAAAAATTGCCAATTGATTTTCTCGAAAAACAGAATAAAAGCAAAAAAACACCAAACTGTCCATACCTCGCATGGAATTGCTCGCCATACTCATCGGTGTCAGAGCGTTGAGTTTCGTACAGCGAGAAATGAGAAAACCAACACTCAAATTTCTATGGAGCGACTCAAAAGCAGCTCTTCTGTGGATTCAATCGGATACCGAGGAAACACGTCAACGTTTTGTCCAAACCGACTGAAAGCAGAAGACGTGGGAGCCGACTTCTGGAGCATCAGCATCGCCAAAATAAATTATGTGCCAAAAATAACAGTAAAAATAAAAATGAATTCAAAACAAGGAAAAGGAGAGGACGCTGGGAGACCACTCAATAAAAATAATTCGAAATTATAAATGGGAAAACTTTTAAAAAAATCAGAGATTTACAATTCACGAAGACAGTGAAAGGGACAATTTGAGCGGCGGCCACGCCGTAGCAGCTGGCCAACTTGATACCACACTCGGTGTATCTTCTGTCGGACACAATTGTGGTCTGGACTGTACGCGGAATATGTGCTGGTACAACCAGCAACATATGCAAAGCTAACAAACGAGGAGTTCGAAGTAAATGTAACGAACTGTGACCGCTTCCAACCTTAGTTGGGGGCTGACAATAACTTAATTAATACCTATTTATACTTACATGGAAAAAGTAAACAATATAGCTATCCTGGAAGAAAAAGGCTTTATCACAAATGAAGGACGGATTTCTCTATTATCGGTGAGAAATTCTTCCTATTCGTCTCATCTTAAACAAAAATAAATTGAAATTAGCCCAATTTAGTTGCGGACAAATTTATTTTGTTCAATGGAACATTCCGGCTGAACCGACGGTTCAATGGTAGTTAATTAAATAAATTTTGAATTAAAAAATGACTTGTGCCGAATCATAATTAAAGGCCAAAGAAACAGACGGTTGAAAGATAATTCGGCATTTAAATAGTCCTGGAGCTAGACGTTAAACTGCACCTTTTAAATTGCGAAACGATAAGGACAACAAAAAGGCAGCAACGAATGGAGCAATCAATGGATCAAATCGAATAAAAAACCAATAAATGTTTAAATATGAACCATATTTTTGGTGAGTGAGATAATAAAATAATTCTAATTCTCGCTTCAAAATAACAAAACGAATGCAATGAAAATGCAAAATCATTCACAAAGGCATATAAAATGTAGAAATCAAATTGCACGAATTCAAATTGGAAATTAAAAATCACAGCAAATGGAAGAGTTAAAGACCAGATTCGTGCGATTGAACCAGAACTTGGACAGTTGACGAATTTTATTAATCAAATGCAAAAAATTCCAATGCAACATTTAAGGCGTTTGAAAAAGCCCAGGCAAAGGAGCGGTACGATAAATTTTTATCTATAGATAAATAAAATCAGATAAAGGAATGCCTTAAAAAGATGAAAATATTTGTTTGATTCCTTTGGCGAGCAGGATTCGAGTATATTTGGCATTTGAAAGTATATAATATTTTCATTTTACATCCAAATATTTATATCTAAAATTTAAAGTGGAATGAAATGTTAGATTTTTCATCGACGACCGCATGAACTCCAAAGGCTACCAGGCGTTCTCAAAAGCTAACAAAAGAGGAAAGGTCCTTTCCATGATGGCACGGTTTCCGCACATCGCAGAGAAGTAAAGGTGGTCGTCCCAAAGGCAGTAAAACTGGCAAAAGGGAATGCCCTCTTCGATCCGCAAAGGCCAATAAAAATTGTAAATGTTTAAACAAACTAAAAAACAAATTAAAAACACACTGTAAAGTGTAAATCACTAAATATAATCGGAGGACAAAAACACCAAAAACGAAGATATTCCACTACACTACAAAAAATGACAATGGCTTAGAATCTCAGAGCGAATGAATTTGCTAAAGAGGTAAAAATTACTTTTAGACAACACCTTTAAAAATGAAGAAGCTGAAACATTCGAAAAATTTTTTAAAACAAAAATGATATACTTTGAAAATAAACGAAATATGACTCGGAATTCGCGGAGGCATCCCATAAAAACTTCAGTTGGCGTTCGGCATTGCCCACCAAAATTTAAATTGTCCTGGAGCAAGACGTTAAACCACACCTAATTGTTTAAATATGAAACGTTTTAGATAAGCAACAAAAATTGCGCAAAATTAACTCCAAAAAACATAATAAATCAAGTAAAAAATTACTATCTGAAACCTGCACGTAACAATGAACCGAATGAGATCACTACTGCCCGATCAACGATAAATTGTACTTCAAACAAAAGTGGAATTCGAAAAATACTATTACTTAAAATTGAAATAAACTGCATAAGAAATTTAAAAAAAAGTAAAGTAAACATTTGAGTAACAGAATCAAAAAGAGATCCTGGAACTGGACAATCAAACACTCCTCAAAAGTTGCGTAATAAGAAGCTGAACTGATGCAGCATCGTCCTTATATTAATAAAATTCTAAAAAGCCATTTCACTAAAAACGACTTAATGTGGAAAAGGAATCTGCTTGGTCGAATTTTGCCGGGCACCAGTTTGCAGAGTAGAAATGGTGGTCCGATTGAAGAATTGCAGATGAATGAAATATCAAAATGAACGGCACAAAGGCATCTTATTTAAAAAAAAATTTTCGCCTAAATTACTTAATAATTAAATTGATTAATGAAAAACGAATGAGAAAAATTCGAGTTGAAATTCAAAAGAAACTAAAATGTGCTCGTTTTCGCGAGCGAAAATGGATGTGGAAACATCTTTAAAAAACATCTCGGCTCTTGACACGCCAACTACATTTGCGTGCGTTCGTCCTATGGCGTCTACTGCAGATGGTTGATTATTGATTATTCAAGACACCTGGCCAAAAAAAAAATAAAATTCAATTTCCTAAGAACATTTACAAATAAAAAGGCGCCGCTTTTTCACCCGCAAATGAAATAAGAGGAAAGGGGCAATAAAAGAAGGGTTGAGTAAGTGTCACAGGATGAAAATTTAAAACAAATTTAGCAAACCCGAAGTCAAAGGGCCTCCACTCGAATATCTAAGAGCCATCAGTAACCGTTTGCACAATCCGGTATATGATCAAAGAGAGATTTAAATAAAATTTGAAATTTAAAGACCCTTCAAACTATCGCGGCGAGAAGCACTCATTCGCATGACAATGGGTGGGTACCTATTCACAAGAAACATAACATAACATTTTTCAATTATATTTTAACCAAAATATTGCAAAATATTGAAACGCCTTCTCGAAAAGGGACTCCCGGCCCTCCATTGTTCATTCACCGAAGGACAGCTTTTCCACCTAAAAAGGGAAATCAATGCTTATTGCGTCAATCCGCCCCCTCCCTCGAAAGCAACAAAGAACCAGTTGAAAAATGAATTCCCGAAAAGACAACTTGAGAACAATGGAAAAAGACGCCGCCGCGTCCAGCATCCTCAGACCACAAATGAAGAAGGCAAAATATGGCTCGCCTAATGCACGCAAAACATCTCCGAAAAATCAAAAGAATAAAAAACTAAAAACCACTTGGTCCTGGAGCAAGACGTTAAACTGCACCAAATAATGTGCATCAAAATGCAGCAAATATTTGAAAAGCGAACATTATTAAAAACAAACAAAGAATTGCAATTAATGCGAGAAAAGAGCCAATAAAAAATTATTAATTAAATTTCAAAAAATGTGGTCACCCGTGGACCATTCATTGACTCGAGCAGTTTCGTCCGCGCCATGCAGCGATACTTTGAGCTGACCCTAACCGAGTGGGACACGGACCATAAAGTGTAGCGAACTTGACCAAGGGCGAAGTTTGAACTGTGCCCGTTCAAAAGAGATATAGAGCATTTGCTCTAAAAATTAGGAATTGCAATCGTGCACTCGCTAAACGCCTTCCGTCCCATCATATGTGGCAGTGAATTAATAATCTACACTGATCACAGCTCCAAAATTGTGGAGTCTAAAAATGAAAAATATTCTTGAATCAGAATAACGATTTGAATTTTGAAATAAGTGTGAGCGCATTCAGTCTCTGCTGTAATTTGGCAACTGTAATCTGGAGATGCGAGCGCATGGCTATTTAAAATTCAGGGATGCTTACAACCTGCAATGGGTTAAAGCGATTTCAAATGCACATATCGGTGCAAGAACAAGAGTTGCGGATGCAAAGTGATCGCCAACACGTAAAGAGAGCAGGGACGAGTTCAATCTGGTCCACGAACAACCGCACAATTGTGGATGGGATGCAGCTGACAAGAATCTCTAGCTAAACTGCCAGAAAGAAAACGCTCTCGCAGAGAATTTGGCGAATTAAACGAGTCCAGACAGAATTTAAAAATTAAACTTTCCTATTTGATTCCGATGGCGCACACGAATTATATTTACAAAAATAAACCGATATTATGAATGTGAACATGGCTTAATTGCGGAGAAGCAGAGAGCCAATTCAAATTTAATATTGTTAGAGGAATGAAAGGATTTGATCAAAGGCATTGCGCCGTAAAAAAAGTCTCAACATCCCGGTTTTGGACAAATTTTTAGAAATGGCATTTGGCAAACAATAAAATCTAACTCTGCAAACCGAATTGACACTTTGGTATCAACGAACCGCAACGAAAGCTGCTATCGTTGGATAAGATTAAGATCGAAACCGTCAGCTATTTTTAAATAATTAGAACGTCTCTAATCGATTAAAGAAATAAATAAAATTCAAAAATCAATAATTTGAAATTCTTCTGAAATTCTGAAACGTGAAGAGCAATGAAGCGATACAATTATTTGAAAATTAAAACATTTAAAAGTGACGAGACAACCATACTCCTTACAAAGAACTGTAGCCATTTGCTCGACTCTAGGAAGAAAATGGGCGATGCTATCGTTCGGAAGCGTACCAAAAGTACACAACTTGCTCCACAAATTATGAAATCGCTGATGATTGAAATCCACGGACAAAAAATACCTGGACCCGCTCACCCGTATTATTAATCAGCCCAGTTCTACCGCAGATTGCCGAACTCATTGGACACATGTCCTCCCTCGAACAACGGCAATTTTATCCGCTTGGACGGCCGGACTGGCCAGGTTACCGAATTGGAGCGAAACTGATTACGGAACTGGACCTGGACGAATCCTGGGTAAATGCAAACTTCAAACCGCAGCGATTGTTTATTGGCGAATGGACTGGACAAAACAGAAGTAATATATTCATCCACGTCGACGAGCTGGAAAGGGAAGAAAAAATGGCTTCGACAATTGGAAAGCCAAATAAAAGAAGTAATGGCCGAGAAGATGACCCATGGGCTGCAGCGCAGAAATTCTTTCTATAGAAGCAAATTTTTTCACAAAAATAATAAATGTTTTGAACCAATGAGATCCCAAAAAATAGCGTGTAGATGCATGAGGAACTGATCAACAATTGGCCAATAGGAAGAGCCAGATGCCAGAGTTTGATAATTAAACTGAATATCAAAATGGATGGGCAAAAAGCAGTACTCAAACAAAATAAAAAAAATTGCGCGAATGAAATATATTTTTAAAAAGTTGACAAAATTTGCAGTTGAAAACACAATTAAAAATGTTCAATAAAAGCGCGACTAAAAGGAAGATGGAAGATCCCTGGGCGGCACTAAAAATGTCTAAAACCAAAATTAGAAATCAATTAAATTCGCAAGAAAATTTAATAATAATGCGATTTAACGCAAATTTGGAGGAAATGGCCAAAAACAAAGCACATTAATCAAACTGATGATCCGAATCATCCAACAGTTTGCCGATGGCAATAGAAGCTTGAGGGCAGTGTTCGAAAGAATGGTTGGCGTTGAGCCAGATGAGTCGCGAAAATAAATGATATTGGTAAATAAAAACCAAAATTAAAATTTATAAGAATAACAGATAATGCATTTAATTTAATAACATCGTCAACGCTTCAATTGGGAGCAAAACAAACAGTCAATTCATTCTTCCAATTAAAAAAGCAAGAGAAATGCCGGATATTTAAAAAATAAATAAAAGCATTGAAAAAAATTAAAAAAATAAATGCAAAGTTTGGGAAAGATGACCTGCGTTGGATCCTATCGAGATGAATGAACAGCAAATATTGGCAGAAAATGGAGTCCGGGTGGGGAACGGAATGAACAACGAAACAAATCGCAAAAAATAACATAACAACAAATGAACTGGGATATGGTGGAAGGAGGATCTGACGAGTGTGGTATGCCAGATCATCTTCTTTGCAAACGGCGGACTTTCGCGTTACGAGTAATAGCTTTAGAGGTATTCAACAAAAAATTAAAATTAGCCAAAATTTGTACAAAAAATCTAACAGCTTTATTAATACAATTAAGAGATCTTGGTCAATGTACAATTGATGACGAGTGGGGATAAATGAAAAACGACAATTCTTGGTCCTAGAGCAATGTACATTAAACTGCACCAATAAAATAAAAAGAAAACGTCGGAGAGACGAATCGCGGGAACACGGCGGTCTGTCGTTAAACTGCAATTCTTTTACTGCCTTTAAATTGGTAAAATTTCGGTTTTAGGGTTCTGATGAGTCCCTACGTAGTTGAAGGGTGACCTCTTTTTGTTCTTGAATGGACTTTCGTCGATTGTGCACGAAGTCGGTAGCGGTTTATCCGATATCGCCCAACTGAGGGCAATCTGACTATCGCTTCACAAGTGGATGGCTTGGATGTCCGTTTTCACTTTTCAGTTCCTTCTGTACGTTCTTGACTGCTAACGCTCCTGTGTGTATGGGCATGCATTCCATTCTAGGTGTCGTGAGTCTGATTGACGCCTTTTTGTGTCTCATTCGGGACGTCTGGAATTTCGTTTAAAATTGAATTTTATTTTTGCCGATTTGCATTTCAAGCGTACGGCAGGTTGATCCTTCGAAGAGTTGTGAATTGATTATATAAATCTACCAAGTTCGAAGAGTTACTCTGCCAATTCCGCGATTTCAACGTCATCTTGCACGACACTTTTGGTTGGTGTGTCAATTGAAACTGTCGTTTTTCTTTTGTTTTTAATTTACCTTTTTTTCTTGCATTGTTCGCAGAACAGGAAATCTTTTAATCTTTACTTGCATATTTAAATTTCCATTTGTTGATGTTTTGATTTGTACATTGCTCTAGGACCAAGAATTGTCGTTTTTCATTTATCCCCACTCGTCATCAATTGTACATTGACCAAGATCTCTTAATTGTATTAATAAAGCTGTTAGATTTTTTGTACAAATTTTGGCTAATTTTAATTTTTTGTTGAATACCTCTAAAGCTATTACTCGTAACGCGAAAGTCCGCCGTTTGCAAAGAAGATGATCTGGCATACCACACTCGTCAGATCCTCCTTCCACCATATCCCAGTTCATTTGTTGTTATGTTATTTTTTGCGATTTGTTTCGCAGCAGCAGGCAGATCGGGAGGATGTGGTTGGCGATAGCGGATGTGGGGCAACGGCGAGGACGTGATGGATGGAAGACGGGTGGACAATATAGACGTGGATGGCAACAGCTACGTGGACGTGCTCCGCCGTGAGGACTTCTTTTTATTACATTTAATTGTTTTCAATTGATTTTTGTCCCAGCCGGAAAAGCATAGCCGACGTCTTAGCCAGTCATTTTGATTTTTTTCTTCGTGAGGCATCTTCTTTCAGCAAATCCTGCATTTCATTAATTTTTGGTGGGTTGAAGCCAACTAAGTGTCCAATTTTTCCCAATTAGCGTGACACAGTATCAACAAATTCCTTATGCGAGAATTTTATTCATTTCAAATTTTTTTTAATATTCTGTCTGCATTTTGACTTTTTTGGTTAATTTTGGCTTTAAGCTTAAGCTTTTCTTTTTTATTTCTGAATTTATTCAGTAAGACTTCCGTCAGATTCTCCATCTGGGGCTAAGTTGTATGTTTCGATTGTTTTCTTGCCGTTGTTATTGTCTCCACATGAATGCATCCAAAAACCAGCGATGTTGTCTCTTTATGTTTTAATACTAACCAATTTTGCAGAAATTTTATCTTTTTTATTGATGTAACAAAGGCAAATGTAGGCCGCGTTTTATCTGACCTTTTTATTTTACTTTTTGTTTCCGCTTTTTATGCAGTCTATTGATATTTCCGTGTTCCACTATCTTTTGGAGTTGCGGCAGATATTATTTTCAGTGTATTTCTTCAACAAAACCCATTTTTATTTTTAATTTTTGTAGACCGTTGACATTTTTGTTTTTACATTTTATAATTTTTGTTTGCGCACTTTTAAACAACTTTTTTTATTGAAATTATATTTGGAACTGCCGTATAAAATGATACGACAGCCGAGTACAAACTGCAGCTCTTCAGCGGCACTTCCTCAATGAAACTGATAGGTAAGTGCCAACAGGACAAGGCGATGCGGCTTCTCGCCTAATCCCATAGCCCAGTCGCTGGGATGCCATAAATTCCCAACAAGTCTGGAGGAGAGCGTCGTTGATGTGCATTGAGCCAGAATGAGATGGCCCAGTCGCCTCTCTCTCTCTCTCTCCATCGTAGTCCGCTCCAGTTTTTGCTGTTGTTGTCCCAGCTGTTGGAGTTCCTGTCTGCTGTTACGGCTGCAATCATACGCCGAATGCATGGAATAGTTGATTGGTCGGACGAATACGCGGCGAGACGACAAATTGCTGATAGGTTCTTCGGATTAAATATACCGGGCATTCCTAATTGTTGCGGCGCGCTCGACGGGTCTTTAATTCCAATAGAGGCGCCGGCGGTAGATGAACCGCAATACGTAGACCGACATCAGCAACATAGCTTAAATGCAATGGCCGTGTCAGGTTAAAAACAAGAAATTTAGAAATATGGATTTATTTTTTAAGGCCCAAATTTGTTCTTCTACTCATTTTCTTGTCGCTGGCCCGGCAGCCTTCATGATGCACGAGTAGTACAAAACAGCGCTTTATACGCAAAATTCCATGTTTAAATCAATTTTTGCAACTAGCAATAATTATGAGTATTCAGGCGGGGTTTAGGCCCTTTCCCAACGCATTTCTGCTTGCAGATAGTGCCTACCCAGCGCTTGACTGGATTGTGCCCATGCGCTGGCTCGCTCCTCCGCAGTACCAACAACTCTATTTGGCAGATCCGAAAACTCGCCGTCCGATAGAAAGCGCCTGGGGTCTTCGTTTTTGAACTCGGTCACATCTTTTTTGCGGGCCTCATTTATTTCGAATACATTTTTACCCATGTTATTTGATTTTAATTCTTTTCTTCGGACTGCAATTTTAAAATTATATCCGAATTAAATGTTGGATATATTTAATTAAATGAAAATAACTAGGGATTTTTTGATTTGAAGAATTGCACTATTCCGCTGCGTTGTCGATGCGTCTAAAACCGGCTTTGGCGCAGTAATTTAGCGATTATCTCTGCAGGTAAAATCGGCCCCAAACACCACTTGCCAAGTTGGTTCCACACTTGTTACACTTTTTACAATGCTCATGACGCATTTCCGTTGCATTTCCGGGCCTGTCCACATTCGGCCGTGTCTCTGCCCCTCCACGTACATCTCCTATGTTCGCATTTGCCATTTGGCACTCACATCATAAATCCGGGAGAGTCTTCGTACGGGAGTTCCGCCGCTCTCGTCGGCCATTTTCTGAACTAGCGAATTTCGATCGAGTTTTTAAGCGCAGAACAGTGGTAGGCACGGTACAAGAATGTATTCATTAACGGCTCTAAAGCTCAGCTCCATAGCCATATTCATCCAATAAATCATGGCGGGATTTGCTTTGATTAGACGCCGCCCTTGATATATTTTCGCGGTGAAATATCCTTTGAGTGATTCGGGCGTTACGACCCCAAATCGCAATTTCCATTCGGTCCTCTGTTCATGCTGATGTGCATCAATTAAAAATATTCCAAGCTTTAATTTTTGCGGTCATTTTAAATATCTGGCTCCACTTTCTTGGCTGAACAACGCCTTTTGGTACGCATGATCTAATGGACTGCTGTCATTCATTTCAAATTCGATCGTCGTCGGGCTCGGTGAGTTCTCAACCCGGGCAATTCATTTCGTGCACTTTAATTCCACTCGCTTTTCACCATCTTTCGAACATCCTTTCCGCGTCACGATTCAATCTCGTTGGTTCAATTTTGTCTTAATTACAAAAATGTTCAGATTAGAATCCATATTCTGGCTGCGTTTTAGGCCCAGCTTGGCCAGTTAATGTTTATTAATTTGCAATTTGATGATTCTCCCTTTTTGAGGTAAATAAATTTTTATTTATCAAATTGGTTTTAATGCTAAAAAGGTGATTGGCATTTTGGTTTCATTAATAGCAGTAATTAACTCAAAGTCGACCATCAATCCGATCGGACACTGATTGAATTCCTCATTGTCCGCCGGAACATCGTTGTAGCCTGCGATTTAGTATCCTAAAGCTTCTGTTGGCCGAATCTTCTAGTGTTACTAAGTCTGCATGCATACGCACCACATCCCCAAATCTCACTGTTTGTGATGCTATTTTTCCCTCAAACATTTTATTTTATTTGCGTAATGTTCCTTTTACCGTTTCTTTCATTTAGTGATTTTTAATTTTAAGTCTTTTTCCAGGACCATCCAAAGCTTTTATCAAATTTAATTTGTATATCATCCGATTGAACGAGTTTTTCCGTGTTATTTGTTTATTTCTATTTTCGTATTTATTTTTATTCAAAAAGATCCGTTTTAGGCCCAGCTCGGCAGTTTTTTGATGCAAATTTAATTGTCGATTCCGCGAATTGTGGGAGCATAGGTCGCATTATCCATTTGTTGATGTTTTGGTTGGAGAAAGGTTTCAATCCAAAAATGTTTGAGTGCAAAAATTTCGTCTCCACTTTTGAAACTTTAGCAGTCCGGCCAGAAACTTCCACAAGAATAAAATTTGTTGCAGATCACCAATGGGCGTGTGATGAAGCAGGACACGGATTGCCCGGCGGGGCAGTTCCTTTATAGATT
>VAHH01000489.1:0-29315 GCA_013357305.1 Radopholus similis | reverse complement strand
AGATTGAAGACGACCTTCCAACTCTTTATTTGTTACATGTTGCAGATCGTTAATGTTACCTTTGTCTCAATTGTTGGCGACTTGTTTTGGGATTTAAAATTATCTTCCAAGTTATTAGTTTTATACACTACACTAGCCTATTTAAACAATTACAGTGGCATAATGTGCGCAAATTTACTGACAATTTTTTGTTTTTACTTTTTAGATTCGACCCGATTTTTTAAATGTCGTCATTGGCCGATTTTGTGAACGAGCACAGGAATAAGTCGACCAATGGCAACCGCACTTATTTTAATGTTGCAACGCTTGGCTCAAAAGTCAGCAATTCCTTCAACGGGTTCTTCAAACCAAACGCAGAAACTGCCGGTGACACGCAACGCCTGACGGACGATGAAAGTGTCCAGGATGGACAATTGCCTTCAAACAGAAACAGGCATACATATGAACTTGTTGCGAGCAGCGCAAATTGACCAGTGGAATGAAACGCGAAATTCAGACGTATGGGCAGTTGGATGAGTTTCACTTCGTCAACCGCTAGCACCATCACACCCGATCAGAACCCTTGTGGCCTTACGCGATTCCAGCGCATTGTGGCCTTCTTCATGTGCATGGTCGCTGCTGGCTTCTGCTTCACGATGGTTTGAAAGAATCACAAGGCACCGTCCACAGTTCAACTCAGGCGATGATGCTTATCCCAGTGCTGGTATTGCAGACAAGGAAGTTCGCCGCACTTAATACGCTGGGCTCTGCCTTCTTCATTGTCAGGTACTATAAAGAGATTGAACGGCGAAATGGAAACACACCCTTACAGTTTCGGCTTTCTCTGGGGCCCTATCCCCTACTGCAATTTCCTGTTTTCGAAGCCACGTCGTATGGTAACGGCAGTTTACCTCGTCAGTGTTCTGGCAACGCTCTACACTTCGCTGTGGCTGCAGAGCTCGCTGCTCACTATTATCACATCCACCATTCAGGCACTTGGATTAGTTTGGTGAGTGGACTGCAAGCGTCGACTCTTCCTCCCGCTGTTTCAGGTTCTTGCTCTCTTATGTTCCTGGAGGAGAAAACGGCCTAAAGTGGATGGGTCGAATGGCGAAAATGGCGCTCTGCACCAAGTCTCCGTCAACACTGGTTCTGCCCATCTGACCCATGTGCCAATTTCTGCGGTTGTGATCTTGTGATCGATCCATTTTGTGTTCTACTTTGCACTTCGCCACAACATGTACAGCATTGTCTCTTGTCCGCATTTTGCCTCATGTTCACCCAAAGCACGTCATTTACACATTTCTTGCTCTGACGACTGCATATTTATTTTGAATTTTTGACTGTGAACAACGTTTAACAAGGGCATAAACAAACCGAGCAAACGCAAAAATTTATTGGAAACTGTATGTACTTATATTTACAGCAAAATAAAAAATATACAATAGGCGAATTAAAGGGGGAATGCGCCTAGCACGACCTCAAGATGACATCATTTTGACGAACTCTTCGTAATCAATCTGAATTTTTTGGGACTTAATTCGATGTGTACCTACAGCACCCACGTCCCGCCCATTAGATTTACCTGACCGTCACCGTCGATGTCCACTTCGGCGATTATTTCGTCCACTTCTTGGTCGCTGAATTGCTCTCCCATGTGCGTCATGAAATATCTGAACTCGTCCGCCGTGATGAATCCATTTCCTAGACGATTTGTTCGTTTTATGCACACCAACTGAGGGTCACACCGTCTCTGTCAAACACTCGGAAGGCTTCTCGGATCATTTCGCTGTCGTTTTCCTTGTTCATTCGCTTCATCATCTGACAGAACTCAGTGAAGTCAATTGAGCCGCTTCCGTCTATGTCGACCTGGAAGGGTAAAAATGGCGCGCAATTACAATCACAGTCACGGCGCTCTAACCTCGTTGACCATGTCCAATAATTCCTGCTCAGTGGGATTCTGGCCCAAAGAACGCATCGCAACTCCCAATTCCTTGGAGGAGATTGAACCATTCCCATCCTACAATATGGGATGATAAAGAGATGATGGATGGATTGATGTTGCTTCCACATTTCCCGGGGAAGGTCTATCCCCCCCCCCCTTCGATGTCAATGTAAAGTGTAATAAAATGAAATTGGTTGTCAATGTACCAAAAATCCCAGGACACTCGCCTTGTCGAACAGCCTGAATGCTTCACGGTACTCCTGCATCTCTTCTTCGCTGATGCCCTCCAAGTGTGTGTCCAACAATGTTTGGTTCTTCCACCGGTTGAACAGGCTCAGTTTCCGTGTAGACATCGCTGCCAGGGAACTGGTTCGAGATTTGCGTCTGTCGGCTTCCTGTTGGCACGCGGCCGCCGACGCCAACGGCGATGCCTTGCTCACGGTCGAGTTCTGGCGTTTGAGGCGTGAGGCGCTGTTTAGTTGCGGTGATTGGAGCAGCTGCTGCTGGGAACTGAAAGCGAAGAGACACAATTATTAGGTAGGTAGGTATAGGTACATGCGTTTTAATGCAAAAACATCGGAAAAAGAAACTTCTGAAGCATTCGTATTTGGAAGATGTTCTTTGCAAAAATTGAGCAATAAATTTTTCCATCGATTTGACATATGAGTGTTACATTGCGGAAGTGCCGTTGCTGCTGTTGCTATTGTTGAATGTCCCCGTGTGCCGTCTGCGAGTGCTGGTGGGCGAGGCGGTGGCTGAGCCGGAGGAGGAGGAGGAACTGTGGTGGTGGTGGACCACCGATGGTCGTGGCGCTGCTGGCGAGGCGATGAAGCTGACGCTGGCCGCGTGGCCCCGATAGCGTTGTGGCGAGTGCTGCTGCTGGGCCCCGCCCCCAAGCATCATCATCGGCGGCGAGCAAGGGGATTAACGATAGGTGGGGAAGGAAGGGGCGAAGAGAGGAGGGAGGGGCAGGAGGGCACACACAGGAAGGCGACAATCGGGCAGAGCGGCGACAAGGAACGAGGAGTCGCACTTATACGCGTTTGAGTCGACCAATGATCTCTGAGGAAAATAATGGCTTCGCAAGGGAGCAAATGCGGCGGACTAGCAGGAGTGCAAATCCATGACATTTTAGTCGCGACGAAATTAAAGGATGTCATCGCCAAATCTGCTGCTAATTTTGAGTCAATTTTACCCAAAGCTCAGCCCACATCTATAGGTAAGCTTTAACGCGCAATTTATTCCGTTCTTTCCAGTAATCCCAAAAGTGCTAATTGCGACGCAGCGATTGACTTCACTTGTCTCCCTCCAGCCAGCAGTGGATGCATTTCTTTCACAATCTAATTTTGCAGAATGACCCTGATGAGCGAGGGATGACGACACCTGTGTGGCGGTCGTGGGTTCCAGACCCGCCGACTGTTGGTGCCTTTGCATCACCGGGAATCGCAAAGGGAGTGAGGGTGGAGGGCCGGGGAATTGGCTAATGGGACGACGGCTGTCAAGGCACGGAGGGACGACTCCTCTGCCTCCTTCCTATTCCTATCGCTTCCGCTATTCTCCGGCCAGCACTGATCGCAAAAAGGCGAGAGCTATAGGTCGTTCCGGAATGCTGTCGTCCAATTGCATATGGGACGTGAATAGAGCGTAAAATGAGAGGAATTGGGGACAGGGCACTCCGAAATAGCCAAAATTTGGATTCGAAGATCATAGTCCGACCAAACAAGTTGGCGACTGTTTTAGCAATGAAATGAACGCGGCAGGAGCTAACTTCCATTCCCCGTTTGAGCCACATTTTGGAGTGCGTGTCTGTGGGCGGACGGTCGTCGAGAGAACAACCACAGAATGGATTGATGGCCTGTTTTTGGCCGTTTTGCCGCTCCCATTCTCATCATTTTTCCGTTCCCCAAAGAAAAGGCAAAGCAACGCGAAAGAAGGAGAAGCCCCCAAGGGAACCAATGGAGGCACTTTCGCTCCCTTTGAGCAGCAAAAGCGAGCTAGCCTTTTTGGTGCGGGTATCCGCCGCATTCGGGCCGACCGAATGGCTGCTACGCGGAAAAGGCGAAGGTTCTTCCATGGTGCAGACAAAATCTGCGATGTTCCAGATTGGATTAGACGGCCCCGAGAGAAGTGAAAAATGTCGGCAGTGATGGATTGGATTAGGCGGCGGAAAGGCACAAAACAAGGGATTGATTTATTGGCACGAAAATTGGCCACAAATGTGCGAAATTGTGTTTTCCGTTTTTGAATTCGTCCATATGGACGGGGCCGTGAAGAAAATGAATCTTTGGTTTGTTGGAGATGGGGGAGAAACTCTCGGCAGACACGCGAGAGGAGCCGAGACTGGCCAGGTGGAGGGAGGAAAGGAATAATTCACGACATTTATCGCCGCTGGCATTCCCAATGTGCATGTGTTTTGATTTTTCGGCCTCCTTTGCAGCACTCTGCAGTTGATGTTGCCACTTGCCAGACGCAATTCCCATCGTGCGGAGTGCCGTCCGAATGCATAATAACTTAATAACAGAGTTCGCTCTCGCAGTTGCCCTACTGGTGTGGGAGAGAGACGATCTCCCGCCCCTTCCATCTCCAACAAATCCAATTACACGCAACCATCCCTTTTGCCTTGCCCTCGTCCCCTCCCCTCTCGCCTTCATCCGCTCCACTCGCACTGCTGTTTGCGCACAAATAATCGGACAAATAAAGGAGGGGTGAGATGACGAATTGTTTGGCAAGGACGGTCGCTGTGGACGGGGGTTCGTTAGTCGCGACAAAAGGTGGACGAACGGCACTGCTCAGACGCACCACTCCCGCAAAGAGAGAGGATTTGGGAGGAAATTGCCGTGAATAGAGCGCAAATTGGCCGAGACATTTGTTGGGGAATGGGCTAAAAGGAAGGAAATGGAACTGGCGGAGGAGAAACAGTGCGTTTTTCGCTGCGGATTTGTCACTTTCTCTCACAACTTGCGGGCAAAAAAGGAATGGACCGACTGGAATGGATGGGACAAATTAACGCCCTCGAATTGTTTGTTTTGGCCGTTAGGTGGGACAGACGGACGGCGCGTGTTTTGTTCCCCTCGGTCCATCCATCGGTCAGCCTCCTCCAACTCCCTGCAGGTCCATCCTCTGCCGAGGGACGGATCAATCATCCTCCCAGCCGCCCTCTCTGCTTCCGCTGCCTCCTCCCTCGCCCCCGACAATTAATCATTCGCGCCACAGTCGTTTTACGGATGATGGAATGCGGGAGGGGAGTCGAGATGTGCTGCTACTCTCTCCCGGCACATTCGTTTATTTCACCATTAAGCATTTCCTTTTTCCTGCTTACCCCCACTTGTAGTGGATCCATCATCCGCTGACTGAATTGGAATTGCTCTTCCTTCCAACTTGTTGGCCCCAGCCACATATTATTCCTATTTCCTATCCATACATATCTCAATCCGTTTCTTCTTCATTTGGATTTCAGTGTGCTGCACTTTTCTCTAATCTACGAAGAATATTTTCTGTCGTACTAGTTAGTCCCTGTTCATCATATCCGGCGGAAGGCCAATGATGGTGAGGCGGGCAAAAAGTCTTGTTTGGCATTAAGCGGGAGGACAGAAGGGGGAAAGAATGAGGAAGAGGACGGAGGACAAATAAATAAGGCAAGGCATTTTGTTTCTCCACGACAAATTAGCCCTATTAGACGAACATCCAATCAATCAATCAATTGATTGTCCAAACAGTGAGTTAGCACTGCGGTCTGTGTGAATTGCGAATTGAGGGAAAATGTGAGCGAGAAATGAGGGGAGGGGTGCGGTCTCGCCCGAAAATGGCCCTTGCAAGTCTGGAGCGGCGGAAAGACGGAAGTTGGCGCTAGGCAAAGGAAAAACGCAAGTGGTGGCCGGGCTCCGATTCCACGTTCGTTTGCCCTGCCTGCCCAGCCCACTATTTCCTTCCGTTGGGCGAAGGCAACAATTGGAACCGGGATTGCCCTGCTTCAATCAGGGAAATGTCACGAAGGGCAGAGCACGCAAGGGAAATTGAAATGAAAAGAATGAACGAAATTAAATGTTTACTTTCCGCGGAGAATTCCCAATTAGTATTCGGCCTGAAAAAGACTTTGGATTTCTATTGAAAAGTCGGTATTGCAACGATGGCGTAACCTGAATTACTTAGCGTGTGAATTGATGTGAGATATATAGTGAGATGAATGGATGAGAAAAGTTAGACAAAAATTCAGAATTAGGGCTGGAGAAACAAATGAAATCGATAGAGATGCAAACAATAGTTAAATCTGTCTGTTTACGTTGCTAGAACTCGTTTCAGCGATGACTGTTGTCGATTCTGTTGTCGAGCGTTTGCCATTACCTACTTGCCTGGCTTCCCTATATTCAGTGGACGATGTGGGCCAAATCTTCAGACCCGCAAGACCGAAAGCCTGAAATTTTGACAATCCCTCAGATCGATGACGAATTAAAATGAAATACAAGTTGCACCCCAAAAGCGGCCATCCACGAGCCGGCAATCATTCCGATCAGCACATCCTGCGAGTGATGCATGTGGTCCTGGATGCGCGAGTAGGCAATGAGCATCCCTGTGCTGAGCACCAAGATCTGGAGGAGAGGAGTGAGCACGGGACAACGAGGACGAAACAAGGGACTCAGTCTGGCTTGCAAGTAAATCTGCGAAAAATATGAATTGTTTGGCAAATGGATCTTCATTTCATTCTATACCGCCATGAACACGGATGCACACATTGCCATGCTTGAGTGCCCGGAGAAGAAGCTCAGTCTAGCTTCAACTAGCTTCTTTGCCTCCGCCCCACTCTCGCAAACATAGTTCTGCACATAGGTATGCCAGTTCTCCTCTCGGACACAGAACTCCGTTACATTCGGACGACACAGGTCGATGAAATGAGGCCGAAGTCGGCCCACCGGGTATTTGGCGATGGTCGTAAAGATGAACGTGGCGGAGAAGGCAATGGCGAAATGGCCGTAGAAATAGACCCATCGGACGAGCAATCTCATCTTCAGCGGCTCCCCACCCTCGTACTCACTCAGCTGCTCCTTAGCCGTTTCCCCATTGGTCAGCCGCAGAAATTCGCCAAATCCAAACAAAACTGCCGACACAATCAGACAGTAGAGGCACAGCAACGTGGCCGGAACAGTCTCCTTTTTGTAGGGGAGACGAATGCTAGTGTCGTCGCAGAAGAAGCCACGCCGGTATGGCCCAATCATTTTCAAGACAAATTCAGTGCCCATCGCTGAATAAAGTCACTTTTTAATGAATAAAGAAAATATGGTTTTGGAACTTGGAAGGAAAATGACCGACCAGCGATAAAAATGGCCGCAAAGTTGACTAGCACGTCGACAACGGGCAATTTTTTCCTTTGCGTCGAAGTTGTTGTTGTGATGGCTCGCTGCGATTCTACGTCGTAAATGGCCGAAACTGGGGCAGCAGCGTTAATAACATTGGTGTTGAGAGGAGAAGATTCCATTGTGGCTTCTGTCGGATTCGCAGGTAAAATCGATGGGATGGAGCTGCTGGAAAAATAACATACTACTAGGTACTAATATTTAATAGTATAGGCATATACTACTATAGTTAAACCTTAAAACTAGAGATCGGAGTAACCGGGTTTTCCGTATTACGGCTTTTTTGCAGTGTGGTTTTTTCAGAAATTTGGATTTCAGCCGTTTCTTACGCAAATTAGTAAATGAACAGAGAATAATTTAAACGTTAAGTCATTGAAGACAGGGCCCAAAAACACCAAGTGTAAAGAAGCATGCCGCCGTTACGGCTTTTTTCGGAAATTTGGTCAGCCGTATTACGGCTTTTTACGGCCGTATACGGTACGGCTCCGATTCTAGTTAAAACATTTACTTTGGTTCATTATTTTTATTAGTTTGACGAGATAAACGATAAAGGCTATTTTTAGATTTTATTTGTGCCTACTTGCTTTTCTTTTGCCTAGCCTTCCAAGTTTAAGCTAGCCTTAAACTATAGCATTTCTGACAATTTAATTGATTAATACTGGCTGATGGATTGGAGATGAGGCAAATTTGATTCGCTCGTTCAAGAGATGCAAACAAATGAAATGGCTTGTAATTGGTATAAGTAACTTGATTATAGAATTCAATAGATGAGGAGAAAAAAGGAGAAATGCAATAGAATATTATGGCTGTAGAAAAAGAAAGGAGGAATTGATTGTGACTGGGAGGCCAGCAGCCGCAGCCGCTGTTTGTTTTGTGATTTGTAGCCGCCACTCCCATTCGCCGCATATATAGGTATTGTATACAATTGTAAACTCACATTTTGTCTGCATTTCTTGTGTCTTCGGCCCTCGTTGCTAGTATCTCGCCATCATTTGCCGAGCAACTATTTTCTGGCGCTTGCGGTATGTTGTCTCTCCCGTCCATATCCGTTACGGTGATAATAGGCATTGGCAAGACAATGCGGTTAAATTTCCAGCGCTTTAAATTGTTCCGCGGTCGATCCTTTTCACCACTTGTTGGGCCCAGCTAAGAAGCCCCATGCAGAAAACTCGAAAACATAAAATGGGGTTTGGGACGCTGGTTGCGTCGGTGGAAAAGGTGAGAACAGAGGGAATTGGTCTCGTAAAAAGAGCGGCTAGGGTGGTTAAAATGGGCCGTTGAAGAGGAAAACATTATCCAATTCCCATTTGTTTGCGTAACTCTTTTAACCCACCACAAACAAGTGGAGATTTTTTGCAAAGTATTGTTGAATCAATAATTACCCACCATCGTACATGTATTTAAAAATTAGTCTAGGCTTAGATCTCGTTAAAAACTGGATAATTTATTTACCTTCGATTAAATGAATCACAAATTGACTTGAATTTAGAAATCCGCCATTCCCAGATTGGATCACTTTTTCCGTGCCATAACGGCAGCTGCAACCACACCAATCACAGCAACACCGCCGAACCCAACACTAAGTGCAAGGCCAAGCAGACCATCTGTATAACAGTTTACCTTAAGACATGTATATGTACGTGCAGTTTGACAAACCCCGCTTCATCCTCTTCTCGATCAAGTCTTTCAAATCCATAGCTTGGTGATTGTCCGATTCGGCAGACAGTAATATGTTGATGTATTCAAGTGCTCGGTCCCACTCCTTGATGCCATTTAAAGAAAATCACAAATAAACGAAGACCTTGATTCGTGCATGAGCAATGGAAAGATAGTAGACGTAATCTCTTTTTGGTATGTCTTCTTCACTTCTTTTCAAAAGTCCTGCGAATTTAATTAATTTAAAAATGTGGGACTGGAATTTACTATTAGAAGGGAAGAATTAGAAAGTTCAAATGATTAAGGGCGACCTACTATATAACTAAGTATCAAGTGGTTGGCTTACTCTCTACCTTCGAGTAAGTAAATCCCCGTGTGCACATCATCTTTGGTGGATTTGATCAGCGCATGTGCATAATTGAAAATGGCCATGGCACTTGGTGATCCTCGGCGCGATTGCTCCTCATATATCTTGCGGAAACGCTAAAATAAAACGTTATGTTGCAATGTTGCTTAAATAGAATTTAAGCGCGAAAACGTCTACCTCAAGATCAGCAGGATCAATGTACTCGTCAACAACTGCGGAAATGTCCATCGTTTTTCAGAAATAAAAAAATTATATAATAGATAGGTTTTTCCAAAATTGCTGTAAAAGTTGGTTGTGACTTTTATATTAGTATACAATTTGGTTCCATTCCAGTTTAAGGTTCCCTTCAATTTTTAGTCGTTCCAACTCCCCACAATATTTTTAAGTTTTGTGTATTTCTTCCAATTGGGAATGTAAAAATTTTTTGTGAAAAGTGAAAAGTCGAGATACATTCACGATTTTAATATGATTTTGTTTGTATGCGCTCTTTTTGTTCCTGATGGTTCTCTTTTTGTCTTTTTCTCTATTAAGTAGTAGTAGTGGCTATAAGTAATTTTTTGGGAGGGTAAGTTTTAAGTTATACCTATTTCCTCTAGCGCCTAAAATTCCAAATGAACGACATTAAGGATCATTCTTTCATGCCATTACTGCGGTACATTCGCAACAGAGAAACGTAAGTTCGGGTTTGATTAAAATGCTGCATTTGTAAAATAACGTGTTTTAGTATGAGCCCATTGTTAAGACTAGATGAACATGCAATTATTGAAAATCGAATTGAAACTTTGGTACAAAGCAGGCGGCACGCAATCCCCATGAATAATAAGTTAGCCACGGCTGGAACATCAGCAATGTCTTTTGACGACTCCGAAAATCGATTGTAATTCTTAAAATATAAATATAACACTAAAGTGGCGGTGCCAAGATTTTTTCGCAGGGGGGATCATTCCCCATTTGCATATGATTCCATGGGATCATCAAAAAAAAATGACCAATTTTAGTTAATAAATATTTAAGTTAAAAAATTCAATTGTCTAAAATTTGTTTTTTGAATATCTAAAGTAAGTGGCTCAAGCGTGTCCATAAAAGGACCCAGCTATTTATCCATAATTCAAGTGTGACAGGAGACAAGAGATCCCAAGTGATCAGACTTCCACAAGGGGGGATTGATCCCCTAAAACCGCCCCTGACTATCTTTGTTTACTGCATTTCAAATTTAGCCTTTTGTGTGGAAATACTCGAGGCATCGTTTCAATTGTTGACTTTGATTCGCAGTCGAGTCTTAGCATCGCAGCTAACCCATCAATCAATCACACTGTGATTCCAACACAAAGCAAGCATAGACATTCGTCCATGGTTAATTGCTGCCAGTGGTACCCCGTAGACTCGAGTATTTTTGTTACATCTGGAAAGGATAAGCTACTCAAGGTATTTAATAAAAACCGTTGTCATCCGAATAAAAATTGCAAAAAAGCAAATAAATAGATTTGGGATGCCAACCGATTGTCCGCGGTGGATCAATATGCCTTCGATGATCAACCGCCAACTCAATTTCACTGGAATGTTTCGCAAAATTGTTCTCTCATAGCTGTGCCAACTTCGTCGTCCAATGTCACATTGCTTGATACCAGGTAAAAGTTTTCATTTTTATAAGACCAACGATCACATTTTAAGGGCAGGCAGTAGAATTCAACAAATTCGGTGTGTTCAAAAAAGAATTTGGAGTGTACGCTGGTTACATTCGTCCCAATATGTATTGGCAACGGGAAGTGATTCGGGCGATATTATGCTCTGGGATGTAAGGTAGATTGCCATTTCAGGTTTTAATAAATGCCTTTCAGGAGCACTAAAGCAGAACTGAATCGCATAAGCTTACCAAGTGGCGCAAACCGGAAGCGAAGGAAAAGTAAAACCAGAAAGAATTGTCTGGTCCACACAAGGCGCCTCACATGTTTGCGATGTTCGGAAGATGGTCGATTCTTGGTTTCATATTCACAAGACAAAACCATCTGTCTTTGGGAACCAAACACCCTGAGGCTCCTCTCCTGTTTTCAGGTAATCGCGAAAATATTGAGTTGTAATCATTTTTTAACAGATTGCGGAAGCCAGCAGCGATGTAAGCACGCTGTCGGTTTCGTTTGAACTCTGTGAAGAAGGCCACTCTCTGTGGGCCTTTGTTCCCTCGGGCAATGAAATTCTCCTCGTGAAATTGCCGTTCACGTCAGGTTTCCACGATGACGGAATAGAATCGGCTGGAGGGAAAAATTGCATCAAGCTATACGGCCATTTTCAGGTTGCCATCACAACCAATTTTAGTGACATATTTTCATTTTTAGAGTGCGATTTCCTGTGCATATCGGAAAACCTACCAACAGGTGGATAGATAGATTCTTCGTTTCGCGTTCCTCCATTCCGTCGCCACAAATCCAGTTCTCTAATTCAGTTGGTCACTTCCTCAACTGACCGTCTTATTTCGGTTTGGGCGCCAAAAATGGAGGAGATTTCTTCTGACTCCGCTACCCAGCAGATCCAATCCCTCTATGCAGATGCATACAGCGACGACGAGGGCTGAACTGGCGCAGCCGGTAAGACTTTCGTTCATTCGAACTCTCAATCAGTGGTTCGATTCCCGAATGGCGCGATGATGAATAAATTGTAGGGACGTAATTCCGAGCCTTTATGAAGAGTCACACATGACTGTGTCTGAGCGCCTCCTTCTCTAATAAAACCAATTTTGTCATTTCAATTTGGAGTTAACTTTAAGGTCATCGCCAAACATGGATACCACCTACACAGGGTTATTAAACCCAGAGCCCAGTGATCTCATCAAACAGAGGCGAATCAAATTGATTGGTTTATGAAATGTACGTGTTTTTATATTTTGTTTGTCGCTTGATAAAGCTTTTTCCACTGGTCCAACACGACCATTCTCTCCTTGTTTGTCAAAGTTGGTTGTTGAACTCCTGGTTTATTTCCTCCTTTTATTTCATTGATTTTTTTTATTTCCACAGTTAGATTTCAGCAAATGTTCTCCACAAAAATAATTGTGCGTTCGGTGTCCACCTGGTGAGGAATGAATGTGGTTGATTTTCCCAATCGATTTAGTGCCCCAAGAATGGCTTCTCAATCGCATTTTGGGGACATGGGCAGCGGATCTGGGAAGGGCGGTGGGAGCGGCGGCAACATTCGGGACGCCGGCGGTGCTTTTGGCAAATTGGAGGCGGCGCGCGAGGAAGAGTATTTCCACAAACTCGTAAAGTCTATTAGCAATATTATTGCTGTGCACACATTTATATCAGAAGCAGCAACAGCTTAAACTGTTGAAACAGCAGTTGTTGCGCGAGGCCGAACACCACGAGGAGCAGGTACAGTGTCCGGCACTGGGGCCCGAACCCAGTCGATTTTCCAGGCCAAACACCACCAGGACGTGCTGGAACGCCACAAAAAACGCATTGCTGAGCTGGAGGAGGAAGGGAACTCGAAATGAGCAGGCAGAAGGCTCAATGGTTTAGTTAGGGGAGGACTGCTATCGAAGGACAGTTGATGTTCGAATTAATTCGGTCCATTTTGCGTGTTAGATAAATTTCATATTTAATGACCGGTTGAAAACAGTGGAAATTTTAACAAAATGTTCGAGGGCAAGCGATATACCTATGTATTTGATTTTTTTACATTTTTAAAGGATAAATATACGGACGGGGTCGTCATCAATATGTATTTTGATGTGGTTTTCCCCGACGAATTAGAGGACCTAGAAGTGGCACAGGGGAGTTTGGACGGAGTGAAAAAGGGCATGATTACTCGAAGTGGGAAAAGTTACCTGGTGGGAGAGGAGGAAAAGAGTGAAAAAACGAACGGGATTGCCAACAACGAGGTCTATTTTTGGCCAGGTTCGCGATTAAATCCATCATATCTTTAAAGGCGCAAGGTACATCTAGGCTTGGCGAGAAGCACAAGTTCCTGAGGTGGAAGAAGTCCAGCGGGTACTTCGCGGATTGTAGGAAAGGACGCCGCTGTGACCCGTTGGGCGTGCGGGGGAGTACCTGCCACGGATGCGGACTAGTGATGGGGGAACTGCGCAAAAAGGTTCCACGGGGGAGAGGAGGCGATCCGATGACCCCATTAAGCTGTTGCTCACACACACCTTCAGCGAGTTCTACAATTTGGTGGTCGACTACGTCTACTTCCACTCGATTCTGGTGTTTGACCTGAGTTCCGAGAGGCGGTATGCCGCAGCAAAGTGTTTTCAGGGAAATTTGACCGCTGGTCGCTGCATTGTTTCTGTTCAGCGCAACACCCCTACTTTCTGGCGTACACCCGTTTGCGCGGCATTAACCAATTCATGATGACGAACCTGGCCGCCGCATTTGATTTTCCAGTGGACTTGACAGATGCCGCCCGTCATCCCTTTATGCTTCGAGTGGAAATCGGCTACAAGGAAAAAGTGACGAATATCGGGCTGCCAGTCCAGTGCCAGGTCTCAAGATGCAAAATGCCGGACATAAAATGCTTTTAGATGTGTGCCGGTAAATTGTCCGACGAAAACAACGAACTTTTCTGGCCGTTCACTTTGATTACTCTATGCGGGAAGCAGTACAGACCCAAAGATCTCGAACTCCACGGCTCAGTCAATGACGACGCCCAGACTGACCAATTGTTGCTCTGCCGCGCCCACACAGACGTGTTCCGCATCTATCACAAGTTTGTTCACGCCGACTGGAATATCCACTGGAATTGCCATCTCAGAGTGGGTACGAAACGAAAATCAAAGTTTTTACGCGCACTTTAAGGCCATAAGTATTCTCAACAAGCAACCCAATTTGGCCGCTGCCGAAGTCATCAACGCTATAAAGCCTGCGATTGTTGCGGTAAATTCTTCACCAATAAAGATATTCAAAATTATTTTTAGAAATTAGCACAGGGATATGTTAGAAATTTCAAAAGAGCTGACTATTCGGCGCAGAATCCTAAAAAAAGGAGTGGCAACGACCCGGACTACCAACGTTTGGTGGAGCCGGGCATCAAACAGTGGCGAAGGATCGTGAATTCGGAGAAGGACTGGGCGATTTTCAAACGTATCAAGGAGATCTGATTGATCTGAACCAAAAAATCAATTTATTTATTGTACTCTCTGCGAGCGAAATCCGCATACAATTTGTAAAGATAATTGGAATGTGAGGGTTGGGTGGGATTAGCAGGTTGGACAAACGAGTGCCAAATTTATTAGAATTCCAATTCGTCTGACTACATTTTTGCTTGACACGCGTCCACCTAGTCAATCCGAAATAGATAAGCGCAATCACTAGCAGCCAGTGCTGAGTGCTCTATGTTTAATGTTTATGGACCATCCAGCGTTAGCCCGAATGTGTGCTCACTGGCGACGTGACCGGAAGTTGATGGTGGGACTCGCTCTGCGAGAATGTGTTCGGAGAGGGGGACGAGATCTTTTTGCCGCCGAGCCTGCCCGCCAGCTGCAGCTGCTGTCCACTGCCGACGGTCGGGAAATGGAGTGCCGTCCCACTACCGCTACCACTGACGCTGATGTCCGACTGACCGCCGCTGATCGCGCTCTCTCGCTTTGTGCCCGTGGCTCCGGTGAAAGTACCAGCCAGATGACGCCCGATCTCTCGTGCTGCTGAGCGTAGGGCGGGCGCCTGAGGGAACGACTTCAGTTTTGACTCGCAATTTTGCGGAAGGGGGAGATACATTCGGGCGAGGTTGGTTTGAAACGAGAATTTTCTGGGAGCCAAGCAAGTCAGCGCACACACTTACGCATTTTTAGGAGCACTTCTCTGCTCATTTTCCTCTCGACTCCAGGGGGGACGAATTCCTCCCCTCGGAAGGGCCGCATCCCACCGGCAGCGGTTGCCTGTGCTGCGTTGTTGTGCCGGGGGAAGAGCAGGCGGAGTCTCGTCTGCTGTGGCCGGCCAGGCCTTGGCCCGCCAGTGATCCAGCGTGGAATGTGGCTGCGTCGAAGGAGTTCGGCTGCGGCTGGGCTGCAAACTTGCTCTTGGCCGGTGTCGTCTCGGAGCCCACGAACGAGCCGGAGCGGGAGCCGCCGAGTCGCAAGTCGTTGCCGGAGGCGGAGACGCCTTTGTCCGCGACAAGCGAATACGGGAAGGGCTGCGCAGTGGCGGAGGTTGCAGCCCGGTTCGGCAGAATCACCCGTGTGGAAGCGGGCACTTTGCGAGACGTTTTGCGCGAAATTAATGCAGACAAGGAGCTCTGAACAACGAAAGAAGGGCAAATGGGCAAAATAAGGGAGCAGATCGAGGGTGAAGCGGGTGGGTGGATGATGAACAAAAGCCAGAGGGTGAACTCAGGGACAAGCCAAACGAACCCAGACGGACTACCAGCCAAACGGGGGAGGCAAATGGAAGCCAATCGAGCACCGGCTCACCTTCTTCTTCGATATGTTCACCAAGTCGCGGTACAGCTCCGAGCGCAGGAATCGCTGGTAGCTGTCGTTCTTCATCAGGCAGAAAATGTGGTCGGCCGCCTCATCAAAGGACCACCGGTTTGGGTTGTTCTTCAGATTCTCCTCGGTGATGTCCATAACCTTGCAGTCGATGTTGACGGGCGAGACGGCATTCGCGTCGATGAATTCGTTGTAGATCTCCGTCACGAGCACGGGGACCATCCGGCAGCTGCATCAAAGGCAACAACTTCTCCCGATAATGCGAGAAATGCGTCACCTGCACTTGCGCAGGCGCTGCACCTCCATCCAGAAGCGCAGATTCTCACCCGAATACTCTTTGTCCAAGAATTTTTGCAGTGTTTCTCTGCCAACCGAGTCGGCCAACAGCTCCTCGAATGATTCTTCCCACAGCTTGAGGCGGCGGGTGGAAATGTCGCCGGTGCTGGAACAGGCCACCTTTTACAGAATTGTCTGGCCAATTGCTCACATTTTGTCGTGCTGCCAAAAATCCACGGTGTCTGAGAGCCACGGGTTCGGCTGGCCCTGGAACGGGTCGGTTGTGCTGCCCAGCTGCACGAGAAAGGCGTCGAACAGCATTCTACCGGGAAAGCCAGATAGAGTCTGGGCGTGGCAGTTGGCCCTTGCCTGTGCTCGTAGTACTGCAGGTAGTTCTCCACCACTTTGGAGGTCTTCAGCACGTTTTTGGCCAGTCTGTTCTGCAGGTCCGTGATCTCGTGCTTGATCGAATCCTGCAGACGGGTGTGCCGCCTGAACCCGGGTCGCTGCTGGTAGCGCACTTCCCTCAGCGAGCCTGACCCCGCGCCGACGCCAGTGCCCGGTCTGGAGGGCATGCCCAGCGACGGCGGGTCATTGTTGTTGCCCAGCGGTGGCAGGGAGGTGCTCGGCGCGGAGGAGGTGCAGGCCAACGGCTCGGCCGACTGCTCCACACTGGTGCCGTTGATGCCGGTCGCGTGGGCGAGCAGTGAGGTGGACGCGCTGTACTTGGGCCGGCCGGAGCGACTCAACTTGCGGAAGTCCACCTCCGTGGTGTTCACACAGCCGGGCACCGGCCGGTGCAGATCCCAGAACTGTAAGAATAGTTTTAGTAGTCTCTGACAGCCATCATCTTCCCGTCAAAACTATTTTTACAGCATGTGTCCCTTTTCCTGTTCAATATTTTCAACAAATCACAATATCAACTAATTTGAATAAACCTTTTGATACAAAATATAAACTACTAAAACTATTCTTACGGCGCGCTCCTGGCTGTCCAATATCTGGCGCTCCATGCGGTCCCTCTTTTTGTCCACCCTGTGAACAACCAACCACTCAATTTTCTGCGTGCCATTGCTCACTTGTATTGGGCTTCCGCCTGCATGAACACAAATTCCCACTTTCGGCTGAACATCTTCTGCAGCTTGGCGAGGTTCTCGGCCTCGAAGTCTTCCAGCTCTAGGTGCGCCTTGTTCTGCATCGTCCTTTTGCACAAGTAGACCGCTTAACCACGTCCACTTTATCACAGAGGCCACTTCCATTTCCAGTCCGCCAACCATAATCAGTGTTTTCCGGCTCCCAGCAGTTGGATGGCCAGAAGTAGGGCGTCTGGAAGCGGTAGTAGGTGCCATCGTTCTTCACTGTCAGGACGTGGTCGTCGATCTGGAACACGTAGCCGTGCGAGGAAAGCAGGTGGGCCAAGTGGAGCGCGTCGCCCAGATCGGCGATGTCGACATTCTGGAGCAGCCAGTTGACCAGGTCTTGGCCGGCGAACACCGAGGGGATCTTGGACAGGAAGGACTTCACCGTCTTGATCGGCACCCCGGCATCCGAGTTGAGCATCTGGCTGAAAGCGGAAACAGTTGGCGGCCCACTTGGCGCACAAACTTGATGAGGCCCTCCATTTTGCGGTAGACGATCTGGTTGGGGTGCTGCTGCTGCTTCTCGTCCGCGTAGCTGCTGCCCCCGTGGGACACTTGGGCGCGCATTTTGGCGGAAGAGTGGCGGGCCAATGGGCATACAGAGACGGAGGGAGACCACCAGGAGGCTGCGAAGGGAGTGGGATGGAAATGTTGTGAATGAATGTGCGGAGGGGACGGGGAAAGGGCGGCTGTGCGGCACAGATAATCCCGCAGCAGAAGGCGGCACTGTTTGTGCTGCGTCAAAATAAATGGGCAATAAACGGACGGGCAAAATGAACCGCTGGGCAAGAGGGGCAGACGGCGGCGGGAAATGGAGCGAAAGTGGCGGCGGAGGAAGGATGGATGGATGGGCGGAGGGGAAGGCGCCGGGGGAAGACTCCCTGCCCAAAAAGTGCCCGGAACGGATGAGACGGGTAATCATCCATTCTCGGCGGGGATTTGGCCGCGGGACCGGCGGTTCATTGGCGGAATTGGGGACTTGGGACGCAGCAGCAGCACAGTTCTCGTCTGCGAAATGAGCAAATGAATGTGCTGAGAGACGCCGTTCTTTGGCCATTTTGGGGAAACGGGAGAGGACCGAGGAAGAGAAACGCAGGCGCCAAAAGGAGGCGGAGGCGACGGAAGTGACGCGAATTGAATTTAGCCGGGTGGGAGAAAAGGGCGGCGGCGGGAGGGATTGGATGGCGAAATGAAATATGGCAATGGCACTTCGGCAATTGGGGTGCCCGTGTCTGCGGAACAGTGCACACTCGCGTTGCGCATTTTCCGGACAAGTTGTTCCGGCGCCAAATGTGCGTGCAATGTGGACAACGGGGAGCCGAGGGACGGTCGACGACGGCAGGCGGCAGCAGCAGCAGATGGGTGGCAATCAATCCTCCGCTGTCCCTGCCCCTCTCGCATTCCCTCCTCCGCCTATCGATTGCCGCTCTCCGTGCCCCACCCCAGTCTCGGCCGACAGAAGAGACACGGAGAGCGGGAGTGCGACGGGGAGGGACGCACAATGAGCGAAAGATGTGGCCAGGGATGGGGCGGCAGCGGTCGGAAAAGAAAAACACTTGGCACAGCCAAAACCCCAATTTGGCGGTTAGCGAATGCGCCGATTTTGGCGCGACCTGTGGGCTGTGGGGCATTAGGTATGTGGGCACACAAAGACAAAGGCACTCTGCCGTCCCGTCCGGCAGAACTGCCTCCAAGAGGGAAAAGTGTGCGCCCGCCGCTGGAGTGGCATTGGCAAACTCCAGACTGGAAGCCAAATGTAGGCGGAGCGGAGAGAGCCGAAATGGCGATAGACTTGTTCGCCGCGGACTCCCTCTCGAATGCGAAGAAAGGCCAATCGACCCCCGACAGCTGCCGCAAGGATCGTGATGCGGTCAACGCTGGATGCCGGTGTTGCGCATTCCGTGGGCCATTCGCCTGCACTCTCCGAGTCGCCGGTCCCTGGTGAATAAATACTAGGCGATGTTTTCTTCCAAGATGGGAAGGCACATATTGGAAGAAAAACCACAGACTCCGTCTGTCGGCGAACAATTCCCGCAGGCCTTGGAGGAAAAGAGAATGGAGCTGGAAGAGGGAATTGGAAGAAAATGAAATGCCAAGGACACCAAGACAACTCCCCTGCATTGATATTCTCCCAAATTCCACTGTCAATTTTCAGTTCTTGAGTTGCGGTCTCATCCACTCTCGTTTTCGGAAAATGGATCAAAGGGCCAAAAATAGGTCTGCAGCGGTCCGTTGCCAGTCTGGATCAGGAACATCATTCGGCCGCGGGTCCGATTTCAGGCGAGAGGGCCAACCCGCGGATGTGCTCATCCCTGCCCGGGCACCCCTCCGCGAGAATGTGTCGAGAGCGCGCAATGATCTCCGGGTGCTTCTGCGCCCACTCTCGAGAGCGGTCTGTCCCCACTCCTCGGTCCCTTTGTGTGGGTTTCCGCATGTTTTTGTTGCTCGCCAATTGGACGGACAATAATGGCCATCATCAATCCGCGCGCACAAAACAATGCTGCTGTTGCGCATTTGATGGAACTGCCGCCGCTGTTCCATTCTTCCGGCGGTCCATTCATTTCCATTCACTCCCATCCCCGCCGGAAGCCAGTCTCGCAATTTGTTTGCCCACCCAGCCAATTTTTGTCGCCCGAAATTCGCCCATCCCAGTCCAGCTCAGCCACGCACTACTCTTCCTGGTTGCTCCAGACCCATTCCCAGACCGAGCCAATTCTGATGCCGACTCCGGAGGGGGACAGGCACCTCGTGCCCGCGGCCCAGCGCCGGCTAGTGCTGTCGTGTGTGCTGCTGCTGCTGTCCGCTGTGTGCGGGGCTCAAGGCAAGTGCCTCCCCCGTTCCAACGAGTGCCCTTCGCCAGAGTCAGCCGCCAACGGAGCCTCTGCCGCCGCTGACCCCGCGTCCACCTCGTCGTTCGTGCTGGCCGACCCGAACACCGGCGCCGCCCAGTCCGCCTACTCGCCGCCGGCCGAGCCCAGCCCCGTGGTCCCGGCCCACTCCATTCCGTCGGGTACAGTGGCTTCAACTGCGGCCGGCGGACAGGAGCTGTACCCGCAGACGGGAGAACGGCAACGGCAGAGTCCGTGTTTGGGGCCTCTCGCTCAGCAACATCCACCGTTGGCTTCAGCGTCTACTGGCGCCGGCAGTGGCGGGTACGGGACTCTGATGCCCGGTGGGGCGGCAGCGGGCGAGCCAACGCTGTTGAACGAATCGCCGCAGACACAGGCACAACCTGGGCACTTGCCCCGAATGAACAATAACCCCACCCAAAGGACTCCGCGCCCAACTCGGCCAAGCGGCGCCAGTTCAGCCAGTACCCGGCCGCCCCAGAGGCACTTGTGCCTGGCGTCGGTTGGTGTGGCGCCCCGATTTTGCGGAGTGACTCATTGCAGGTCTGGCGCCTGGAGGCCCGACCGGCACGTGTCCCGGAGGCGCCTCTCTGCCCATTGAGTGCGACCCTAAGCGCCCCTGGCCACAGTGCCCGCCGCAGAGCTACTGCTATGCCACCAACACAGTGGACATCGGCCCCTACTTCTGCTGCCCCGTTTGTGAGTCTGCACAGCATCAGCACCAAACGCGGATTCTGTAACCTCGTTGAAGGGTCCACCTATGGCGCTGCTTGGCGCCCGGCCACTCCCTTCTACAACTACGCGCCGCCGCCACCTCCGAATTGGCCGGAACCGATGCGGATGGCCTCCGCCCCGTGGTCGGGAGGGCCGGTGGCTGCGGTGAGAAAGGGCAGAAAGGTGGGGGCATTGGGGGGGGGGATGCAGAGCTGATGACCATTTGGTGTCCAGGAACAACGCTTTGACGACAACGGGCAGGCGCTGATGACGTCTGAGGAGCAGCGCAAGATTCTGCAGGTGGGAGGAAGTTTGGCGGGTTCCGGTCAGCGGACGGTGTTCGTGTTGAGGTGATGAACGATTGGGTGGAGAGGCAGAAGGACGACGAGGGGAAGGAGGAGGGCACGACCAGCAGCACCACGACTGCGCCGGAGCACAAGGCGGAGACGGGCAGCAGGACGGACTGACCAGGAAGAGGGCACACACAGATGGTCCCATCGATTGACACTATTTCGCTTATCTGTTCGCTAAAACGGAATAAATGCCTACTTGGGGAGAGTGCTCTTTGGCTCTTGGCTGTTTTTCGCCTTGAACTGCCTGCAAAGGGGGTGCACAACGCGGTTTTTGCTCCCGCTTTTGCAGCACTGGCACATAAATTTCGCGCATCGGAATGGATTTTGGTGACGACGCGGCGGCGGATCATGCGACCTCTGGCGCAGCAAAACAAAATTGGGCCGCGCGACCTGTGAATGACTGCTCCTGTCCGTCCCATTCGCCCAATCGCTTTGATTGGCGCGAACTCTGGGGTTGCCCAGCGGCGGACAAACAGCCCGCTCGCCCAATCGGGCGAAACACTCCCTTTACCTCGGTTTGAACGCACCCCCATCCATCACGGGGAGTAAATCACACAAAATGGAGACCGGAATGGGTTGGACCCGCGGGCGGATGCTGGTCGAGCGCCTCGTCAAAAGGGACCGCGTCCAGCCATTTCGTCGCATTTCCCAGCCGTGCACCCACTTGGGGACGAAATCTGTAGTCATTTCGTCGAAATGCGCCGTGCATGAGTGAGGTCACTCAGCGCATTTCGACGAAATGCGAACATGGAACATGGCGAGCGACGACGGCGAAATGTTGTCGGAAGTCACGTTGGGCGTGGGAATGTGTAAACAGCGCCAAAACACGCGTGGAAGCAACGTGACCCACGCCAGCCGCTGACAGGCCCAACGCGGCGTGGCAGCGGCGAATCTCGACCGATTTTCAACGATTCCGCGCAAACAACCGCTTTGGGGCTGTGCCGCTCTTTCGCCGCCTTTCTGATGCAATTGGCCCAAACCCTTACCATTTTTAGCAGCCTTAAATACTCTCGTCAGTCGCATTTCTCCGACATAAAATGGGCAAAGAGTGGCAGAGCGCATTTGACGGAGCCGACTCGGACACGGACTGCGATCTGGTCAGTTGCGATTTTTGCATCATTGAATGGCGCAAGTTGGGCGGCGATTGACAGTGGGTCGAGAAGAATCAAAGGGAGCATAGCTTATTTCGGCTGATTGGTATTTTTACTCTCGGGTGCGCAAAGAACCCGACATGTAGCCCAGCGATTGTTGAATTCCCTTTCCCCACCAAGTTGCCTCTTTCGCCGCAGCAGCTATCGATCGCCACCAAATTGCGATTGCATCACCATTATGTGGTCCCAATCGGGGGCCGTCTATAAATGGAAGGGCAGGCGATCCACTCCGTGCCCCAGTCCCACTCTATTTTTGGACCATCGCATTCCCTCTCCCCTCTAAGGACTACACGATGGATCTGTACATTGCCGAAGTCGAGTCCAACCCTGCGCACACAACAGTGATTTTCACGCTCAAGGAGGAGCCAGGCGCGCTGGCCGGCACTCTGAAGGTGTTCAAGCAGCGCCGAGTCAATTTGACGCACATCGAGTCGCGGCCTTCCAAAGTGCACCAGGGATGCTACGAGGTGCACCCAAGTGCCAAAACCAGGCGTAGAGTCAGTCCGTTGCAGATAATGGTGGAGTGCGCCGAGGACTCTGATCCAGAGGCGATCGAGGAAATTATCCGGCTGTTCCGCCGCCGGGCAGAGAGCGCTGGCCTGCAGGCGCCCAGGGTGCACGATTTCAACTCGAACATCAAGCAAAACAAGGGTGGGCAACAAGCGGTTTGGAAGGGGAAGGGAATCTGTTGTTCGCAGAGTCCGTGCCCTGGTTCCCCATGAAAATCGCGGACATTGACCAGTTCGCCAACAGAGTGCTCAGCTACGGGTCCGAACTGGAGGCCGACCATCCCGTAGGGAAAGCACATTTTGCCCGAAACCAAATGTTCCCAGGGATTCACCGATCCGGTGTACAGAGCGCGGCGAAAGGAATTCGCCGATATTGCAGCAGCATTCAGGCATGGGGATAGGATTCCCGCCGTAAAGTACACGGCCGAAGAGATTGCCACCTGGCGAACCATCTACGAAAAGCTGGTTGAGCTGTACCCGACACATGCGTGCCGCGAGTTCAACTACATCCTTCCGCTGCTCCAGCAGGTGAGAGATGTGAGGAGCACAACGGCAAATCACATTTCCCATTGTTTTGCAGAACTGCGGCTACGGTCCCAACCAAATTCCGCAGCTGCAGGATGTATCGGACTTCCTCAAGGATTGCACCGGCTTCACACTTCGGCCCGTCGCAGGACTCCTGAGTTCCCGCGATTTCTTGGCCGGACTGGCTTTCCGTGTGTTCCATTCCACCCAATACATTCGCCACCACTCGAAACCGGACTACACGCCGGAACCAGATGTGTGCCACGAACTACTTGGACACGCTCCGCTGTTTGCGGATCCAGACTTTGCTCAGTTTTCGCAAGAGATCGGACTCGCTTCACTGGGCGCTTCGGATGAGATGGTTGAGAAGCTGGCCACGGTAAAAAGCTAGTGCCAAATTTACACAAAACAGAAAGGTTCTTTAGCTCTACTGGTTCAGCGTGGAGTTCGGCATCTGCATCCAGGGAGGAGCCAAAAAGGCATTTGGTGCGGGGCTGCTCAGCTCGTTCGGCGAGTTGGAATACTGCCTCAGCGGGCAGCCAGATTTGGTAAAAATATTAAATATTATACAAACACGTGAATGTTTAGTTTTTTTACTCGAGCTCAAGAAAAATCAATAAATCAATTAAAATTACATAATGCCAATAGGGGACACCATTTGAAACGAGAAATGCCTTTTTCTCTTTCTTGAAGGCGCCATTCGACCCGGCAGAGACATGCGAGACCAAGTACCCGATCACCAACTTCCAGCCCAAATACTTTGTCGCCGAGTCATTTGCCGACGCAAAGAACAAACTGACGTTAGCCAAAAGAACACCCCCCATGATCTTGCAATCTTTCAGTGTCTGGGCGGCGACCATCCCTCGCCCATTCCAAGTCACCTACAATCCGTACACGCAGCGCATCGAACTGCTCGACAACAGCAGTGCGGCACATAAACTGGTCAAGGACGTGAAAGGTAGGCTGAATCGAGGGCTAAGGGGAGACTGACACAACAACGGCATCCTTCATTCCAGGCCAAGTGGCGAAGCTGGAAGAGGCTCTTAGGAAACTGGAGACCACCAAAAGCATCATGTGAAAAAAGGCTCAATAAATTTATTTTTTCAGTTAATGCTTATTACGATAAACAATCGATGTAAAAAGATTAAAGATTATGTGTAGTAAAACTGTAACACCAACTTTGGTGTGATTCGTTTGTGAAGGAGATACTGCACCGGCATAAAAGCAATCAAAAGACAGATGATTCGATTTTTAGGTTTCCTTTGGCTTCAAATTGCTATCGATATTTTTGAGTAATATTGCCATTTGTTCCTTAAGCTCTTTCAAGCTTTGATTTTCAGCGAGGCACTGCTCCAGATCGGACGTTTTGGAAGTCAACTTTGTTTCCTTTTCGGTGATCTGAAAACACACAACGGGAACATTAATTCGTGAACCGAGCTCTACCTCCTTCCTCGCTGCTTCCAATCCGACTCTGCACAGTTCCAGCTCGCTTTCACTCTCCGCCAGCCTTTCCCTTCTCTCTGCGTCCACCCTTACCAAAGCGTCCATTTCTTCCTGTTTGGCGAAAATGGCCTTTGCCGCGCTTAAAATCACCCCAGATTGGGAACACGCTCAATTCATTGTTTACGTGTCGAATTTGCGCGCCATTTCATTGAATTTCTCCCTGAGCACAGCGTGCAGCGAACGTTCCTTTTCATTCTCCTCTTCCAAAATCTCTCTGTCCTTCCTCTCGGCACTCAACTCCAACAGGTGTCTTGCCTTCTCCGATTCGAGCGCCTTTTGCAAATGTTCAACGCGTTGGGCAAGTTCCAGCTTTTCGGAACTAAAATCGGAATTGGCAGAAGGAGCTCGACAGCGGCGATTGCCTTAGTGCGGCTATTTCCGCGTCGCTTTCCACCACCCGCCTCTCCAGCTCATTCACAAAATGTCGCATGTCCATAGAGCCATTGCCACCTTTGCCATTCATCGCCGCTTTGGCAGAATGCAATTTCTGTTGTGCCAACAGTTTTTCCTAATCGTAAAATGATATCCAGTACTTCCTCCTGATTTACCTCAGTCTCAATCAATTTGCTCTGCAGAGAAGCAATCAGATTTTTCAGGTCGCTGTATTTTTTGTCTTTGTGGTGTTTCCCCACTCCGTTTGTACAACATTCCTGAGACATGTCCAGCGACGACATTGAATTCCCATGCAGGCTTCTGTTCCTCCTGCCGCTTCTGAACTTTTTCATGTACGCACATTTGTGGGTGAGTTGACTTAATCTGTTAGTAGGGACGCAAAAAGAATGCTTGAGATACGATGGATGAGTGAGTATAGGTAACCTTCTGAAGGGGAAGTCATGGACCTGTGCACAGTGAGTGAATAGCACAAACGCATCGTAGACGAGTCCATCATCTCCGTGTGAAACCGCGTGTGCTAGGAACGGTAACAATCGTGGATCCTGGATTATTCCAAATCCTTAGAATATCCAAAAAATGTTTGCCTTGAGAGAACGCCAATATAGATCCTTGTGCGTCTTGGAGTAGTCCTTGAGAGAGGCCAACAACTTCAGGAGCTGGATGGGGATTGCAACCGCATTCACGCTGGAAAGGAAATCATCAGTCAGGTGCGGATTTGATGGGCTTTACCTCCACAACGGAAGACTCGTCTCCTTCAAAGATGGTCCTTCGTCACAGTGCATCGAGGCGTCTAGCTGATGCACGATTGGATTGGAATGGAGATGGTCGTCGAAGAGAGCGGAACAGAGTTGGGAATCGGCAACTTCGAGCAGTTCGAAACGAAATTCCTCGTCATTGGTGAGCGCTAGAAACCAAATTCCAGTCAAGCATTTTGGTTTGGCGTACCCTCGGCAAGTCTCAGTGCCTCTGCAAGTTGCTTTGCTCGGAATGCGGCAAAATGTGAAGTAGGGTTGATTTTCGAGTTTAACAAAATCTGCCGGATTAACGCGCACAATGGCTCGAAAAACGAAAACAACCCTTTCACACTTTTTCCAGTCTCGATCGATTCCCTCGTCAAAATAACAAGCAGCTGGATTGCGGTTAAAGATATTTCCGGCAGAACGTCAGAACCCATTTGGGCAATTCTCAAAAATGCGTTGGATGGCGTGTTCAACTTTTGCTCGGTTGGCTCTGCGGCTGAAAGTGCGGCACAGATGGGTCCGCATAGTTCGTCGACACGGCACAACAAATGCACCATACCCAATATCTGGAATTTGTATTTTTATGAGTACGAGTCTATCGCCAAACGCGGGATACCTTTATGCTCTCCTCTGAACGTGGGTCCAGTATATTCAATTGATTTGCCACTTTCTGAATGGATCTTTCGAAGAAGGAATAAGTGGCCAAATTTCTCGCAATCGGGTTCAGTAGATATGGGTCACAGGGCTAAATGGGTTAATGTGCTGGAGCGATTAATTTTGGGAGCGGACCGTCTTTGGCTGGCAAACGACCAATCGCTGGAACAAATCAACCGCAACATGAGTACTCATATTGGAAGGGGAAATTGCAAGGATGTTAAATATGCACAAGAAAGTTTTAGAGATGTTCTGCGAACTGTAGACCTGAAATTTACCGATGCCAACTGATCCGATCGCTTTCAAATCAATATTAATGGGTCTACTGTATCTCGGGTTTTCTCGTCCAAGTAGCCCACGAGCACAAGAGCACTAATAACAACCGCCTTGATTGCAAATGCTAAATATAGTAATTCTCCAAAACCTCCCAAACCTTTGAATCGTGCGATAAAAATTGTAAAATTCGCGAGCAAACACATTTAAAAGAATCCTGTGCTTTTAAGGTGAGAGGATTAGTCGCGTTCCACGAAATTTACCATTTGTTTCAAGGCATTGGCAAAATCTTTGGATTGAGAGACCAGATTGCACAAAATGCACATACAATAGGGCAGCAGTTCGGAGGACACAGCGCTCAGACTAAAAATACCATCTTTTCACAGGGCGGACTACAGTTTAGTGCACATAAAAAGCAAAACCATAGATTTGGGTTGGTTTTTCAGATCAAATTGTTCCTAAAATAATTTTATAGCTTATTCCACGCATCTCGACGAGCTTAGTTCATTGATGCTAAGAAATTCTTGCATACGTAATCAGCTCGGCGAGGGGAATCATTATTGCACTAAACTGTTATGCCAACATTTCGGATCTTACATTTCTTTAGTGAGAAATGGCAGCAGTTCGTAGATCCATCCACTGAAGCTGGCTTTTTCGTAGGTAAGCAACTTAAAAAAGAAATGAATTTGGTCGCATCAAAATTATCAGTGTCGTTGCCAGAATCTGGCAACGAGAAGGGAATGCTACGAAACAAAACAATATCTTCCCAAATAAAACTTGTCTACCAACCTGTAAAATGCGCAAAACGTCAATTTTATTTTGGACTCCCAAATTCTCGCTGGTTGCCGCTTTAAGGCAATTGAAGATGGCAAGACAACTGTATTGAGAATTCGCGACGCTTTTCCGAATTGGAATATTGTGGAGGCAGAGATTGGAAAGCAATAGCACGATTTTTGACCGAGTAACTGGCCTTGTATTAGGACTCATCAAAATGTCGGTGCTGCATCGAATCAAATCTGTCATAGTCGGATTGCATGGGTCCAACAGAATCGTGAAATCCAAATAAGAAGTCTTTGATACAATTGACTCAAGACGTGTAAAGTAAATTAATTAACTCTATTTTATTTTAAGCTTACAGTGAGCAATTGATCAACCCTTGACCCATCGGTTGCATCCACCAAGGATTGTTCGGGTAGAAGCGTGAGTAGCTCTTTGAAATATTCCATCAACACATGCCAGTGCAAAATCCTCAATGATTGGAAAATTTAATATTTCCACTTACATAGTTTACAATTTAGATATTGAGAAAAAAACTGTGATGTGATCATCGTCCCTGCCAATTCACAGAAAATATGATAATTGATATGATTAGTTGGAAAAATGTAATGTTAAACAGCGAGCATTTTTATCTTCAGTCAACCATATATGGAAGATAACAAACGATGCAAGTTCGAAAGAACTGGCAAAAATGTGTTGTGTCATTGACGTGTATCAATCGTCCGTCCCACCACTGCAACATCAACATTTCTCGATGGTTAAGGCTTCCTTCACCAACATCAGGGTCGGCACTTCTTCGCCATCGACTTGACGGTATTCGACAATTGCAACCTGACCCTCACCCTTTCCATCGGCCATATTTTCCCCTGGATCAATGGGAATCGCAAATAAAATGCTGGATCACAAACCGATGAAGAATGCCAGATTTTTGAATCGTTCTTTGTTGAGTAGCGAAACAACCCAAGCCTGGATCTTCTTCTTGAAGGCATCAATATCACTGGCGGGTTTGCCCTCCTTTTCCAGATGTCCGATAACTTTCTTCATGAAGTCTTTGATGTATGCTTTGAACGTAGCCTGGTCTTCGTAGCAGTTCATTTCTTGAAGCCGGTGGTTGAGAACGAAATCAATTCCGCGTTCCACATGCTCTTCAGTTCCCTCATCTTGTTCTTCTGTTGATGGATTTGCGCCGTCCAGGGACAGTTCTCCTTCTTTTCTCACAACGTGGCGGCCCTAATAATTGAAATTATTTTGGAAGGAATACAAGTACACACAACAGACCTTGAATTCAAAGATAAGATCGTCAACAAGTTGCATAGGGAATGAGTCGGAGGCGAGCTCATCTTCTGAACAGATATGCATTTTAAGAAAACAATTAGGTATGCGATTAAAATGTTCATGGTTTACTCAAATTTCCATTATCTTATAATGGAAATTTAATAACGCAATCCATGTATACATTATTCCACATCATGACTCATTCATCCACCACAAAAGGCGACAAATTTAAGGGATGTGGTAATAAGCTGTTCAAATTACCAGTGAAGATGTCCTTGTAGATGATCATAGCTGATTTTGCGAAAAGGTTGACGAGATTAGACCCTAAAAAGAAAAAATGATATACCTAAACATTTTTATAAATTCTTAAATATATACAGATTTTAAACGGATTCGATTGGTGCAAATCATTGTCAACAAATATTATCAACAGTCACCATCAACAAATATACGAAATCGAATTCTGAACAGACA